>PISX010008395.1:0-82213 GCA_004024625.1 Mellivora capensis
AGAAAATGAGACCAGAAGTGACCAGGGAGGGAAACAAATCATAAGAGACTCTTCATTTTAGGAAACAAACTGAGGGTTACTGGGGGGTGAGGGCCTGGATGATGGACACTGGGGAGGGTATGTGCTATGGTGAGTGCTGTGAATTGTGTAATGCTGATGATTCACAGACCTGTATTCCTGGGGCAAATAACACATTATATGTTAATAAAAATAAATTAATTTATTAAATTTTAAAAATAAAAAACTCTAGTAAAGAGCCTGGGCCATCCTGGGTGCTCAGAATGGATCATCTGTTACCATTATGATGATATCATGCTGTACAATAAAGTAAAACAAAAAATCATATATAAGCACAGTTACATCATTGCAAAAAAAAATGCAGAAAAAAAGCAGAGAAAGTACATCAAAATATTAATAGCAATAGTTTCAGGGTAAAGAGGTCAGGCATAATTTTCTGTTTTTCTCTATTTTCTAAGTTTCTAAGATAGGCTTTTAATACACTATCTACCTGTTAATACAAAAAGCAGCAAAGGCGTGTGCTGGAAATACACATCCCTCCTCTTTCCTAACAATTGAGATGGAGCCCATATCGGGACAATAAGTAACTCAAAGTCCTACATTTCCCTACATGCCCTCTTGTCCCTGAAACCTTGGAGGCAAAGGAAATCCCACTGTCCAAAGTGGACATCTCTTTATAATCACCGCTGGGTGGAAGTGCCCCAAATGAACAAAGAAGAAATGCTCACTAGAGCCTAGACCGTTGCCATCACTGAATTCACTACCCACAGAAGGAAACAGCAGCAGCAGCATCAATAGAAGGAGCCTAGCCAAGCCCACGAAACATCGTCTGTGCTTAACAAACATTAAATAAATGTGTGAACACTGGGTGAAATGGTTGCCTCTGTGGTCATCCCAGCAGAGCCACTGTGCCCACAAGGTGGCAGTGCGGTTCCACACTAGGCAGAGTGGGTTCCACCAGGACCTAAATGTCTGCCGCCCCGTCCCCAGAGGAGCCCCGACCAACAGGGAGCCTCCAAAGAAGGACATGGCTGGAGTGGCCCTGTTTTTACTGGAGTAGGTGACACGGCCCTCCAGCTATAGGAGAGAGGCACCCTGTCCGTTTGGAGGGTTGGACCAGCCCGTGCAGCAGACAGAGCGCCCTGGAGGGAAGTGTGAATATCCAGGAGGCAGAGCTAGGACCGGAGCCTCCCAGGAGGGCCGCTGACCTCAGGACTTGGAGACAGAGCCCTCTGCGAAAGGCGATACTGGGCGCAGGGTGCTAAGATGGATAGAACAAGCTGGGGGGACGCTCCGACCAGGGTTCACATCTTGGCTTCCCTTCTGGCAAGTCCCATCACCTCCCTTATTTCCTTATCTGTGGAATGGGAGTGGGACCTTGCCAGGCTGTCGAAAGACTAAAGTTCACTAAACCAAGAAAAGGACTGAGCGCGACACCTGACACGCAGCCCCTCAGCCAGGCTGGTCACCAACACACTGTTTCTGATTGTTGTTGTTAATAACTGTAGTGTTGTTAATTACACATAGACATCCCAAGGAAGACTTACCCTCTGTGGGCACACAAGACGAAAGCTGTGACTAGATCTCAAAATCATTTCTTCATCCACCATCAGGCAGGAACTGAAAGAGAAAAGACCAAGAAGCAAAAACGTTAGCTACTTTTTTTTTTTTTTTAATGAAAGGACATATGTTTGGGGAAACTATCGAATGTGATTTCTGAATTCCCTTCAGGGAGATTCCCTTCAGGGAGATTCCCTTCAGGAGGCTGAATTCCCTACGCCTCCTCCCCTGCTCAATCCTGAGGCCAAAGCTACCAGAAGAACTGTGGGCCCAGCATCTACATGAGGAATTTTGTCCAACGGGACACCTTCACGGTGTGGCTCCTGGCTCTGAGCTGACCTTGTCTGCACCCTTTAATGCCAACAGGAAAATGCAGGATCCCTTCATTCTGCGTGTGGCTATCCTGGGGGTGGGTCGGGGGCAGAGGCAGATTTCTTATCTCTCCTAAGCTTATAAAGTATGACTGATGAGAAAAAGCAAACAGCTAGAATCATTTACACAAAAGGAAACCAGAGAAAAGAGACAAAATAATCTCCAAGTCTCCGATATACTGTATAGTGGAAGGTGGCCAAATGTTCTCCAATTTTTATGAGGACATAAAGAGAGAGTAAAACTTGTTTACCACAAAAGGGATCTAGGCTGGGTGGAAGAAGCCATTGGGAAAGTATGATTCATGAAGGTTCTCCAGGAGGGATAAACTTGAAATGTGAGGCACATACGGTTCAAATGTCTCTTTTCCTCTATGTGTACGAAAATGAACATGTATGAAAATGCAGACACTGACTCTTAAAATGTAAGTCACAACGATCATAATCTATGCATACCTGGGCACAAAGTCCCTAGATTTTGTCACTGTAGCAAGTGAACTTCAAGAGTCTGAGTGCTTGTATTCGACATGAAAGGCTGTGTCATGCTGTGTAACAAAGAGGCCCAAAATATTTGTGGATTAAAACAAAAAAGGTCTAGTGATCATTCATGCTATATGCCCATTGGACCTAGACATGTCCTCTCACTCAGAGACTCAAGCAGACACAGCCTCCACTCCCTCGTTGCTGGGGCAGGGGAAGGGTTGGCTATATATATACTGTAAGTCACGCATGGGCTCCTAAAGGCTTCTGCCCCTTTCACTTCTTCGCACACAGCCCTGAACAAAGCGAATCACCTGCTCACAGGGAAGTGAGATCCTACTGTGTGTGCAGGGGAATACTGGAATCTTTGGAGATAGCCCAATGACTACCCAGGGATTACCCCTCTGGCATTTTGATCAATCTGTCAAGTACATTTACCCTGAAACATATTTTGTGGCTGTAACAATGTTTGCCCTCCAAGCCTTCTCTGAGAAGGCTGATGCAGAGAAACTGTAAACACCCTCATTCCTTCCCCTAGAAGGATCTAGAATAACTTAGATTGGAGCCTTCCTCCAATATTCCTCCACACAGAGCAAGAAATCACTTATTTGGCAAATCTAAATTTGGCTCCAAGTGTCAGGTGCTAAGAACACTAAGATAAAATAAAACAAAATTCCTACCCCCAAGAGATCCACAGTCTAGTTATCCTGCTGGATCAGAGGGCTGGGGCTTGGAGCAAGGTCTTGGCTCCCTAGAGATCCATGTGGGCACTTGCCCTCTCCTTGACATCCCTCCTGCCCAGGTATTTTGCTCGGCTCTTGCCTGGGCTCCTCCTTGCCTTCTGCTCTCCCTATGCTTCCCTCTTCGAGACCCTGTGCCATACCCATTTCTCTGGTTCATCTCTCACCACTCTTGACTTAAACTTGTCTGTTTTCTCACCCATGACACAGGGTTCCTGCTTCTAAATGTCTGCTCTGCCCAGAGCATTGCACACAGGCTCAGCTTCCACATGAACTATGTACATTCCTATTCCCACGGGGCTTTCACTTCCCTTTCATCCTCCTCCTTTACCCTGTAAGCACTAGACCTCCACTGTGCCTATCACACCACTCTGTAATAAACTGTTTATGCATCTGCCTTCCTCACTGGACTGTGAATTCACTGAGGGCAGGCACTCTGTCCCTGACTTATGGTTAAAGCAAACACTCCAACAATACTTGTTGATATTTCTGTGGCAGAGAATTAGGATGGGGTGATCAATAAAAGACATTCAAGCATAAAAATATCCTGTATTAGGGTAGTATTCTGAGTATGTGGGGCGGGTGTCAAATAGAAATAGGACTTCAAGGAGAAAAAAAATTACTTCTAACTATAAAAATACGTCTAACACAAAGAGAAGATTGTTCATGTGCTAATCAGTGTGTGGCCCACAGTCCACAATGAGGCATCACACAGAATCTCAGAACCCGTCCCAATGAATCCAAATTTGCAACTTAACAAGACCCTTAGGTAATTCTTATGCACGGTCCAGGTTCTGAAGCTCTGGTCTAATGCACACTAATCACAGCGGTGGTAAAAACAGTTCATAGCATTTCCTGATGCTCCTGCATTGTCTAGACACTCCTCCCGTGCCTCTCACACTCCTGTGCCTCTCACAGCAGTCCTGTGAGATCGATACTACTTAACACCCTCATTTTTTCAGGTGAGGGAACGAACACATGCAGAGATTAAGGACGGACCTTGACAAGGTCACGTGGCTTGTAAAAGTAGTAGGGAAGAGAGCAAGCTCTCCGGCACCTAGCTTAGGAAAAGTGCACAGGGGTACTTAACAATATTTTAATAGATGCTAAGAAGTGGAGAGCTGAGGTTTGAACACATGCTGATGGGTTCTAAAGTTCCTGATCACTCAGCGCATGATAAATATTTGTCATTTGTCAAGGACACGGCGGGGGGGGGGGGCCTTTCCACAGCACCTGGCATGCTGTACACCACCCACAACTGACACATGAATGTGTGACTGAATGTGGTGGGCAGGCCCCTCTGGAGTCCGGGACCTGAGTGTGGTGAGCAGTGGAATAGGAAGTAAGTGATTTGGAATTAAGACTGTCAGCCGCAAAGTGACAAAAGGAGCCTGAGTTGGAGACTATGCCTGTGTGTGCTCAAGAGCTCTCAGCCTGAGGGGAAAGCAAAATGATACTAATAGCGGGAACCTGTCACTGGTTCTTGTCTCCATCAGTCCCCACAGGCGCCACGGTGATTGTAAAGTGACCCGTGTCTTTCTGACAATTTCCATGCTGTGGCTGGCACAAGCAAACCTCCTCTGCCAGACGCCTCCACTCTGCTACTTCTCAGGAGCAATCTCTGTCCCCGGGGGACAGCTGCTGTGCCTCTCCTGCTGGGTGCCCCAGGTCCCACTGCCTCCTGCTGCAGCTGAGGGATATGCTGAAAGACTCCACAGCAGCTGCACCCACTCTGAGGCCAAGAGAACGCCCAGCCCCTTTGTGCTCCGCTCCACTCACCGAGTTCCCAAGCAGGAGTGATGCGGACCAATGCCTTCTGGAGATTTCAGTCAAGCAGCCCCTGTTTGAGCGGCCTCCAGCTCTAGCCCACAGGACAGAGTCCACAGACTGTACTCAACCAATGTTGGATCCACCTGGCCATGCCTGAACCCCTCTCCCCCCTGGCAAGTTTTAACCCTGGGGCGGGGGTGGGGGGGAAGCTCAGCCCCAACCAAACAAGTTTCTGAAATAACATCCACTTTGCCAATTAGTTCCAGGTGTTTCTGAACATCAGCTGAAGCTCAAGATGGAGCTGCCGCCCAAATCTGCTTTTCTCCCCCTTTTAACCCAACACATAACACTGAACTTTTGTTTTAAGAAAAACAGACCGGAATCTCTTCAAGACTGTATGCATATGTTCAAAGGGTACACGTGCCCACCGTCTCATTCTGCTTCCAGACGCATGACTCCCTGGATCATAACTACCACGTATTCCTACTGACTAGATGCCGGGCACTTTAACCAAAAACCTTACGGGCCATTTCTCCAGCTTATAAACGAGGAAACTGAAGATCAGAGGGTTACATAACTCCCTGAAGTTTCTCACATTTGCCAGTAAGCAAAACCGGATTCACACCCAAGCCTGTTTCTCCCAAGTACACTGAAGGTTGTCCCCTTTTTGGGTCAGGGATAAAAAGCTAATGGGAGTGATAACCCATCCTTAGAAGAAAGAAAGGTGAAGACCTGGCTTTGACTCAGAGACCAGCGCGCTCACCCCGAGCTCCTGCTTCCTGCCAGCGGCCAGGGTCCCAGCTCAGCCGAGAGGCGGCGTCGCACAACGTGAGCGTCGGGGCTCCGCCCCGCCCACTCTAAGCCCAAGCCCCGCCCCGGGCCTTGGCCACGCCCCCGGCCAGTCACCGCCCGCCCACAGCCGTCATTTCCTGTCCGGCCCTGGGCGTGTCAGGTCAGTGCGGCGGGGTGACCCGGGATCTACCCTGGGATGTGGTCCTGATCTGGCCGTCAGCGCCGAGCAGAGGACCCTGATGTGGGCAGCAGATGGGACGGTATCAGCCGCGAGCTGGGTACTCGCTTTGGGCCTGGGAGCCGGTGGACGCTGCGGAGTGGTTGCCAGGCAACGATGCCGTCGGCCCCGCCCCTCTGCGTTGGGCGGGGAGGGGCGTCCAGGCGAGCGGGTCGCCTGGCTCCCGCGTGCGCACCGCGGGTGCCGTGCCGCCTTGAGTGCATCTGCTGGCCGACGGTGGGTTCCGCTCGGGTCGCGCATCCTTACACCCCTGCGCCTGCCCGGGCAAGCGCTGAGCCTTCCTTCTGCACCGGCAACTTTGGGCAAGTCAGCTCGCTTCAGTAGGCCTTAGTTCCGTGGGAGCCTTACGTTAGAGCTGGAGGGAACCCTATCGCTCATTAAATTAAGCCACACGTCCCCGCCCCCGTTTTGTAGATAATGGGGCCTCGCATTTACCACTCATTGCGTGCCTGGTGCTTGGATCGTGTTACCGTTTCCATAGAATGAGTTAGGCTCAGAGAGGTTGGCGACTTTAGCTGAGGTCACACAGCTTGTAACTGGTGGAGTCTCAGAGTCCAGTAACCCCCACTTTGTTCACGGCCGCGTTCAAATTTCCATTTAGAGGTGCTTCCACGACTGCACTACTACTAAACCTTGTTGTAAATCAGAATCGCCCCCCAGAAAGTCTTAAAAGTCTTCATTCCTGGGTTCCCTGGCAGGTTGAGTATCTGAGAAGCTTTGGTGCTGTAGCTAAGAACTCTGTATATTCAGCAACTTGGGGGTTTTTATGGCCTGTGGGTGAGCTTTGGAAATCTCTGGGTATACCATGAGGCCTGTTTACCCACAAACCGCGGAGAAATAATAAACCTGAAGTACCTAGCGAGGAGAGACGCTGGTGCACAGTGCCACCAAGGTCTGCTCCCTTCAGCCTGTTTTCAGGTTCTCTTCACTCCTCAGAAACAAGCCAGAGGCTTATAGTCTAAACGAGTTTGGACGTTTACATGCATATTCTCCAGCTCCTGGCTACCAGTCACACTGCCAGGTCCAGGCTTCTGGCTGGGAGGGCCTGTCGTGATCAAAGTCAGGCGCTGGTGTCCTCTCCATTCCTGCCAGCCTGTCAGCCTCTGTCCCCTTGGCCTCCTTCATGCCACGTCCCTGAATCACAGCGGCAGTTGTTAGCTTTGGAGGAACATTTTGCAGAGCAATTCTCCCAGTGGAGGGAGGGCTGACAGCTTTCCAGAAGTATCACCACAAATAATGAGTATCCCTTGGCCTTAATAGCAGCCAGAGTGAAACAGATCACCCTGCTGTTACGCGTGACATTTATGAACACAAATCCATCTTAAAAATAATCACTGTCTCTTCGTTTTAGAAGGCTAATGAGCTTGACAAATTCCACTTAGTGTTTTATTATTATTAATTTTCATCACTTATGCTGCCTCCCCCAGGTACTCTGGTTGACAATGGCTGACTGTCACGAGAAAGATTTGCAGAAATTTCTTAAAAATGTGGATGAAATCAGTGAGTACCAGTAAATCATAAACAAATTAAATTCTGTGCTTCCAAGGTGGAGTGACTGGAGAGAAATGATGAGTCTGAGTTAGTTCCTGGGCTGCCTGATAGGTTTATGACTCTAAGAGAAAATGTAATTGAAGTTAAACAGAAAGGGTATTGAGAAGCAAGTAATATTAGAGCCTCCGGTGGTATTTTGTGGCTGTTAATTGGTATTAGAGAAGCTGTTAACATTCTGGTTGGAATTAAGGCTGACAGCTCTCCTCCATATTTTGACCCCTTCCGTGTAGGATTCATGTCAAAGGAGCCTAGCTGTTCCCTTCGAGATCACTCAGGAACTTCGTTGATCAGTGTGGAATCCCTCTTGTTTTAGGGCAGAGCCATTTCTGATTCTGAGCTGCAGAGGCAAAATCAAATGGCTTTCCCTCAGGGTTGGTCTAATTACATGGATGGTTCATGGTTGTCATGACCCTGTCTCCCTGCCTCTAGACAGGAAGACCCCTCCTTCCCCAGGTGGGATCTCAAAGGACATCCTCTGATCCCACAAATCCCATTCAAGAGATTTCAAAGCAGCTGGTTTCCTATTCAGACATCAGGGAGCTTGTGTGATGATGGAAACAAGCAAACCAACAATCAATGATATGTAACAACCTTACAATCAGACAGAAATATGTTGAAAGTGCTCCTTCCAGCAGGCTGTATGGGTCCAAAGAATTAAAATGGTTCAAAACTAGTTGGGGTAATTTGATAAAAGACACATCCACCATGTGTTCTGTGTTCATCCCTGGGCCCATCCTCTGCCCATCCCTGAATGTTGTTCTGTGGACTTCTGGCCTTGGCCAATCTGCTGCTCACCTTTCTCTTCAAGTGGTCTAGTCCAGGCACGTGATTTTGCCTACAACCTGTTTACTCACCAACTCCACGTCCCTGTTGGCCACGCTGCCTTCTTCCCCAAGCTTCCAACTCTTTGCCAGCTGTCCTATCCACTGCACCCACAGAAACTGCAGACTCTGTGTGTCCAACAGCCTCCTGTCCTCTTCCCAAATAAAACCTGCTGCTACCTTCCCCTTCAGTCTAGCCTCGGTGGGCGGTACCACTGGTTGGAAGTTTACATGTCACCTTGGACTCCTGCCAGCTCTCACCCTCCACACAAGTGGCCATCAAGTCTGGCTTCTTTCTCCCACCCCGCCCTCCCTGCCTCCTCCTTTTGTTCTGGTTCTCTGACCCAGACTATTTCAACAACCCCCTGATTGTTGTTCCCGCCTCCAGGCTTACACTCCCCACAGAGTAATGTATCTAAAAATGCAAATCTGACCCAGACACTTCTCTGCTTGGATTCTCTGCACAGCCACAATAAACTTCAAGCTTTCCTCCGGACTTAAGTCCTCCGGTGACCTTGTCCTTACCTCTCGCCTCTCCCTAGGGCAGCAGACTGCTTCTAGTTCCCCACAGGTCCCCCGATGGTTCACGCTCTGCAAGTTGCCTTTGTTGTTCCCTCTGCCCCCCCATCTTTCTTTACCTGGCTCGCTTTCATTCAGGCTCAAAGTCCCTTTGGGTGCTGCTTATACCAGTACTGGCCCGTAGAACTCTGTGTGGTGATAGAAATGTGCTACAGTCTACACCGTCCACTATGGCCCCTAGTACCTGCATGCAGCTGTGAGCCTTTAAAAGGTGGCTGGTGCTACCCAGGAACCGAGTTTCTTTCTTTCTTTTTTTTTTTTTTAAGATTTTATTTATTTATTTGACAGGGATCACAAATAGGCAGAGAGAGAGGAGGAAGCAGGCTCCCCGCCGAGCCCGGGCCTCGATCCCAGGACCTGGGATCATGACCTGAGCCGAAGGCAGAGGCTTTAACCCACTGAACCACTCAGGTGCCCCAGGAACCGAGTTTCTAATTGTATTTCATTTAGAGTTAGTTTCAATTTGTGTAGCCATGTGTATAAGTTCTATGCACTCATTTCCTGGGCTCTTGCTATGTCTCGAGCATTGCTAGGCCCTGGAGACTACAGTAACGATAACCAAAAATTAGGTTTCCTCCTGGTGTCTGCAACCCAGTGGGGAGAACAGATATGAAACAAGTAATCTCCAGGATGACGTGTGATATGAAGAGTGATTTGCAAAGCACAAGAGACACTAATGCAGCTTACAAGTTATATTAGTCTGGTTGGGCAGCTGTAACAAAAATGCCACTTAAGCAGTAGAAATTTCCTTTCCACAGTTGGTTCTGGAAGTGCGAGATCGAGACATGGGCAGATTTGGTTTCTCCCGAGGTCTCTCTCTTTGGCTTGGAGATGACCGCCTTCTCACTGTGTCCTCACAGGGTCTTTTCTCTGTGTGTACACATCCCAGGTGTCTCTTCCTCTCTTAAAATATGGACACCAGTCCATTTGGTTTAGGGCCCCATCCTGATGACCTCATTTAACCTTAATTATGTCTGCCAGGACAGTCACACTGGGGTGTGAGGGCATCAGCCTGTGAATGGGGTGGGGGTCACACTTCAGTCCTTTACAGGAATTGTATAAGGCTTCCTTGAAGTTTGAGTAGGAGCTGGGCACTGGGGAGAAGACAAGAGAAGATTCAAAGTGGGGAGAAAGTAGGTTGAAAAGCTGGGAGTTCGAGAACGTGGTGCTTTTTAGAACCTGGAAGCATAAAAGCTCTGTATGGCTGGAGAGTCGAGATCACAGATAGAAGGGTCCCATCTGAGTCAAGAAAGGCCGGATCAGGGAAGACCTTGGAAGCCACAGTGGGAATTCACGTTTACCCTTTGAGCAGCTGGAAGGTTGACTCGGCACAGGAACATGATCAGATTTACGCCTTAGAAAGGTCATTCTGGCCACCGTGTGGATATGGAGATGAGGACATGGAGGGGATAGGAGAACAGATGCTGGGAGCCCCCATCAAGGGGCTGTTCCAGCACTCCAGGGAAAAGAGGCCAGCTGGGTTTAGAGCCGTAGCAGCAGGAACGGACACGAGTAACTGGACTCAAGATAGATTTAGGATTTACTTGGCGAGCTTTCGAGTGTGATGGCTGCGAGGGCAGAGGGAGAACGAAGACTCAAGAATGAGTCCTTAAAGTTTTGGGTCGAATGCCCAAATTTAGCAATGGTGTGGCTATCTGCTGAGATAGGGAACGTTTGGGGGAGGAACAGTCTGAGGGGAAAGAGGACGGGCAGGCCAGGACTGGTGAGCACAACACCACAGTGAAGATGTTCAGAGGACAGTTGGCTTTGCAAGTCTGAGCCTAGGGAGATCGCAGAGCTGGGGATGTCCCTTTAGGAGGCCCCAGCTAATAAATGGTATTTAGAACCATGGGAGAGAAATGGGCCAGAAAAAGTAGTGGGCTCAGGCAGAACCTTGAGGCTCACACAGTCTAGAAGCTAGGTAGGACAGGGAGAGCAGGAGCAAGCAAAGGAGACCAAAAAGCAATGGCCAGAGAGGTAGGAGGGCGACCACCAGTTTGTCCTGTGTCCTTGAGAGTCTGGTTCTTTTGTCTCTCTCTTTTTTTAATTTAATTTTATTTATTTATTTGACAGAGATCACAAGTAAGCAGAGAGGCAGGCAGAGAGAGAGGGGGAAGCAGGCTCCCCGCGGAGCAGAGAGCCCGATGCGGGGCTCTATCCCAGGACTCTGGGATCATGACCTGGGCTGAAGGCAGAGGCTTTAACCCACTGAGCCACCCAGGCGCCCCTTGTTTGTCTCTTTTTGTCTTTGTTCCTTTTGTTTCTTAAATTCTGCATGAGTGAAGTCATACAGTATTTGTCTTTCTCTTACTGGTTTCATTTAGCGTGAGACTCTCTGGCTCCATCCATGCTTTTGCAAATGGTAAGATCTCATTCATTTTTGATGGCTGAGTGATATTCCATATCCAGCTATTGTAAATAATGCTGCAAGGAACACGAAGCTGCATGTGTCTTTTCAAATTAGTTTTTATTTTCTTTGGGGGAAATACCCACTAGTAGTAGAATTACTGGATCCTCTGGTAATTCTAGTTTTAATTTTTTGGAAGAACCTCCACACTGTTTTTCCACAGTGGCTGTACAAGTTTGCATTCCCACCGACAGTACCCAAGTACTGTACCAAGTACCCTTGTACCAAGTACCAAGTATCCTTGGTTGGAGGCAGTTTTTTAAAGTCCATGGGAGAAGGATAGGATGACTTGTTTGAGTGTGATACTGTGCTTTATAGTAAGAAATATATATTTGTTCTTTGTCCCTGTGCCTGGCAAAGAGCTCCCCAAATCCTTGGAACTTCTAAGTGATCATACAGACAAAGGCATCTTTATATTCATGACAAGCCCTTTTCAATCACACCTGAGCTTATGTTAATGAGAGACTTTTGGAACCTGAAGATGGGAGCTGGTTGCCAGGGAACCAACTTTGTGATAATCTCAACCCCCTGGGAAAGGGAGAGGGACCGGAAGTTGAATTGATCGCCAATGGCCAACAATTATTTTTTTATCAGACCTATGTAATGATGCTTCCCTAAAACCCCAAAAGGACTAGGATCAGAGAGCTTCCAGGTTGGTGACTGGAGATTCTGGGAGAGAGGTGTGCTCAGAGAGCCTGGAAGCTCCACACCCCCTTCCCACATACCGTGCCCTATACATCCCTTCCATTTGGCTCTTCTGGGTTATGGCCTTTTATGATAAACTGATGAGCTAGTAAGTAAAAGGTTTCTCTGAATTCTGTGAGCCAATCCAGCAAATTAATCAAACCGGAGGAGAAGGAGGTTGTAGGACGCTCTGATCTAGCTGTGAGGTCAGAAGCACAGGTGACAACCCGGACTGGCATGTGAAGTGGGGGGTGGGGAGTGGACAGTCTCATGGGACAGAGCCGTTAATTTGTGGGATCTGACACTATTTCAGGTCAATGGGGTCAGAATTGAGTTGACTTGTAGGACACCCGGGGGTGTCAGAATTGCATGGTGGTGTGGGGGGGAAATGCCTTGGAATTAGTGTCCCAATCATACGAGGCTAACCATGAGATTGCGGGATACTATGGACTAGCCAGTGGAGTTAGGACGGGTTCTCCCTGGTGTCCGTCTGTCTTTGTCAGTCCTCCACATCCGTCATAAAGGCCTGGAAAAGTGGGGAGTTGGGTCTGGAGTTGGAGTTTTGTCTGCCACGTGGGGTGGGAGGGCAAGGTTCAGTGTGGAGACAGGTTGGATCATGGGATCTAAGCTGCGCCGGCAGAGAAGTAAAGACGGGGAAGGATAGCTTCAAGGACTGTTTTGTGGTCTCAGGGTAGCCGAAATGTACCCGTTTGTTTCCCACACAAGATTGGAAGCTCTTAAAAAATTAGTATCTTTTATATTCAACCTTGTTATCTGTAGCATTCTGCATAATACCTAACTCATAATAAGCTCTCCATTAATTGTTGTTGGGTTAAATAAGTAGCTTGAAACTGATTTGAAGGGCAGAGTAAAATTCTCCTGCAGCTTCTTCCAGGCAAAACAAATCCTGTTTTTAATTTTTTTTTTCTCATTGGTTCTAATTGCTTTAATTTTTGCTTTCCATTCAGAATCTTCTTTATGAATAGGGAAGAGAGGGGTGCCTGGGTAGCTCAGTCGGTTGAGCATCTGTCTTCCACTGGGGTCATGATCCCAAAGTGCCAGAATCAACTCCCACATTGGGCTCCCTGCTCAGCAGGGAGTCTGCCTCTCCTTCTGCCCCTCACCCCACTCTCATGCTCTCTCTCTCAAATAAATAAATAAGATCTTAAAAAAAAAAAGGAATAAGGAAGAGATAACCTTAGGAAGGGGAAAAACTATTTGCAAACCATGTATCTGATAAAGGGTTAATATCCAAACTGTATGAGGAAACCATACAACCCAATACAAAGAAACAAAACAAAACAAAAATTGGATTACCTGATTAAAAATGGGCAAAGGACCCAAACAGATCTCCAAAGAAAATAATATGAAAAGCCCACAGTACACCGGGGTACCTGGGTGGCTCAGTGGGTTAAAGCCTCTGCCTTCCACTCAGGTCATGATCCCAGGGTCCTGGGATAGAACCCCGCATCGGGCTCTCAGCTCAGCACGGAGCCTGCTTCCTCCTCTCTCTCTCTCTGCCTGCCTCTCCGCCTGCTTGTGATCTCTGTCGGCCGTATAAATAAATAAAATCTTTAAAAAAAAAAAAAAAGAAAGAAAGAAAAGCCCACAGTACATGAAAAGACGCTCAGCATCACTAGCCATTAGGGAAATACAAATTAAAACCCCACTGAGACATCACGGGTGCCCTTCAGCCTGGCCATCCCCAGGAAGACAAGAGATAGCAGGTGCTGGCGAGGGTGTGGAGAAAAGTGCACCGTGGGGGGAATGCAAACAGGTGTAGCCACCATGGAAAACCATGTGGAGGTTCCTCAAAAACTTAAAAAAGAGCTACCCTACAATCCAGTAATTCCACTTTTCACAGTATATCCAAGGAACTGGAAACACTATCTGGAAAAGGATCTCCGCACCCCCAGGATCACAGCAGCATTATTTATAGTAGCCAAGACCTGGACACCTAAGTGTCCATCTATGAATGAGCACGTAATGAAGTGGTGGTGCAGGTACACGACGGGATACCATTCATTCATAAGAAGTGGGGAAACCCTACCATTTGTGACAACATGGATGGACCTTGAAAGCACCGCGCTAAGTGAAATAAGTCAGAGGAGACAAATACTTATCTCACTTAGATGTGAAATCTAAAAAAACTCATAAGGAGATCAGACTGGTGCGGTTACCAGAGGCTGCATGGGGGGGTAGGGGGAATTGGAGGGAGGCGGTCAGAAGGCATGAAGGTGGCTGGAAGTCAGTCCCGGGGATGTGTTGTGCAACCCGGTGACTACAGCTGATGCTCCTATAAGACAGACTGGAAAGTTGTCAAGAAAGTAAATCCTGAGAATTCTCATCACAAGGTGAGGACTTTTCCCCTTTTTTTCCCCTTTTAATCCTGTCTATAAGAAAAGATGGATATTAGCTGAACCTATTGTAATCATTTCACAACACATGTAAATCAGACCACCATGCGGTATGCCCAAAACTTACCCAGTGATGTGTGTCAGTTACGTCTCGATGAAACTGGAGGGAAAACAAAGAAATGGGGAGATGTTGGTCAAAGTGTAGGAACTTCGGTTATAAGATGATTAAGTCCAGGGGATCTGTTGTACAACATGGAGACTGTAGTTAATACGATATTTTATACTGGGGCACCCGGGTGGCGCATTCAGCTAAGCGTCCGGTGCTTGGTTGTGTGTCAGGTCGTGATCTCGGGGTCCTGAGATAGACCCCTGCATCTGGCTCCAAGCTCAGCAGGGAGTCTGCTGAAAATTCTCTCTCTCCCTCTCCCCCTGTACTCGCTCACTCTCTAAAATAAATAAATAAATCTTTAAAAAACACTGTATTTTATACTTGAAAGTAAGAGAAAAGATCTTAAATATTCTCAGCACACACATAAATATTGTAATTACGAGTAGATGGATGTGTTAAGTAACCTTATTGTGGGATCACTTCACAACAGATGCGTGAATCAAATGATCACAGCTGTGTACCTTCAACTTCCATGGTGTCGTGTTTCCATCATATCTCAACAAAGCCAGAGAAACAAACGTTCTTCCCTATGAATGTTCTACACCCTCCTTTCTAGTGAACAAAGCCTTTCCTTTTGAAAACCTCATTTGAATGATTTCACCTCTGATTTCTCCTCCAGCCAGTTTAATCCAAGAGATGAATTCTGATGACCCGCTTGTACAGCAGAAAGCTATCCTGGAGACCGAAAAGAGACTACTGTTTACAGAGGAAGTCCAAGAGGAGGACGGGTGCCGGACCACTCTGAACAAGACCGTGATCAGTCCTCCGCAGGTTCCTCCAGAGGTTTCTTTTTCCATTACGGAGTTATATAAGCAGATACAGAGAATAGGTCTGCCTTGAAGCAGAGGAAGCCGCAGTTTAATCTCAGACTCTCTGGGGAGGCTGAATAATCTTTTGTTTTTTAGATTCACTAGAATTATTTTCCACAAGGAAATATAAACTCTCATTTTTTTTCCTTTGTCTTTCTGAGTCATCTTTAAACAATGGGCTTATTTTAATGAAAATGTGCCCTCCCCACCTCCTGAGTTTGTGACCAATATTTCAGCTGTATGTAAAGGTAATGTGTTCTGCCTCAGATTTCCGACTCCTACAGCCACAGCGGGGGTCCCTTGACCTGCTCACCCTTTAACAACTGTACCCATAATCATATCTCCTGATTTAAAGCAAGCCCTGTGAATTTTGGGCCCTTCAGTATTGATGGTTAGAGGAAATAACCCTACTCCCCACTTGTAATGGATCTGCATTTTTGGATTGTAGACTTACAAATCAGAGAGGGGTTTTTGAAATTTGTTTTTTTGTTTTGTTTTCATGATAACCTGTGCCCTGCAGAATACAGATGGGATAAGCTCAGGTAAGGACAGCATCTCTCTTCCTAATGTGTATTAGTTATTATTTATTTAGGGTCAGTGTTTATTGCTTGTAGCTTCCAGACCCTTAAATTATAGCCTCTGGGCTTACAAAGAATGGATGGGCCAATTCTTTTACTAGTCAGAGGGGACAGCACTCAGAGGCTTTTCTGTATTTTGTGCCGGCCAGTCTTTTGTAAACTGAATTCAGTTATTCTCTGTCACCCAATTTACTCGTAGCTGCTCTAAGGATGTAGGTAGCTTCTCTGTTGCCCAGCTCAGCAGCTCATTATGCTAAATGGAACAAAAAACTCTGCCTTTAAAGAAAAACTCTTTTAAAAGACATAATTCAAATTTGAAGCACAGACATAGCCATCATGTATAATAATACATCACACAGATTACCATTTAATGTCAAATGAAGAAAATGTCATTTAGTTGCTTCAGAATGTGTGTATGTGTGTGTGTGCGCGCGCGCGCGTGTGTGTGTGTGCGCGCGTGTGCGTGTGT
Source organism: Mellivora capensis (assembly GCA_004024625.1). Lineage (NCBI taxonomy): Eukaryota > Metazoa > Chordata > Mammalia > Carnivora > Mustelidae > Mellivora > Mellivora capensis. The sequence continues at coordinate 16,391 of PISX010008395.1, forward strand.
GTGTGTGTGTGTGTGCCTACATATGTATGCATGAGCTGTGTGGCTCCAAAGAAGCTTTCTTCTGAATTTGAGCTAAAGAACTGATTATAGTATTTGGATTTTTCTCTTTAATACTTGAAATCACTCTGCTGTCAGAAGCCTTTTTGGCATCTGTGGAGTTGGATGCAAGAGAACGTGCCAGGAGAAGAAGGGAAAACAAAGTCTTAGCAGATGGTAACTGTCAGTCTTCACTTTTCAAGAGCGGGGATGATTTGTGCTAGAAAGATCATGAGTGTGCCTGCTGATCTTCGAGGACGGCGAGATTCCCAGTGAGGGGGTTCATAACGGGCCGAGGCAGTGGAACCCGGCCAGGCGGAAACGAGTGGTGTCTGTCCCTGTCTCTGCCGCAACAGGCAGGGAATGGGACCGAGCCCTCCTCGGCCGCCCCCACCAGACCTCTTTCCAGAGCATCTGGATGGACTTAGCAGAGGGGACCAAGCCTCCAGAGCGGTCCTGGGACAGTAGGGAGGGACAGAAGGGGGAGGTAACCTGGGCTGGCCTGAGGCACAGATGAAAAAGTGAAAAGGGAAAATGAAACAGGAAAACAAAGGTGTGAGAAGGGAGGGAGAGATGGAGGGAGCGGGGGACGGGGGTTGTGTGTGGGGGGGTGCGGCGCATGTACAGAATGTCTCCGGCCCTTGTTGTGCGCCCCCCAGTGGTGTGCGTGCTGCAGGTCTGAACACATCCACATGTGCTAGCAAGTGACTTGTTAGGCCCTCTTTATGAGACATTCAGTGTGTAGATTTGGTCTTTGTGGCCCGCTTGGAGAGGTTCTGAGTTTTGTGCCAGAAACATTTGCTTTTTCTGAGAAGCTCCTTGGGCAACTTGGGACGGGTGTGAAGAAGAGAAGCCCTTAAGAGGTCTGATCGTGAAATGTCTGCGGAGAAGTGAGTGATAGGTCTCCTTTGGACTGCTGGAAGCTATGTCCTCCAAAGTAGAATTGCGAAGTCGGGGGAATAAAGTACGCGAGAAATTTCCATTGTGGGGAGAGCTCACCTGTGCGACTTCTGTTCTCCCAGCCCTAAAAGAAAAGGGGAATGAAGCCTTTGCCAGAGGGGACTATGAAGCAGCCATCGTGTGCTACAGTGAGGGTCTGGACAAGCTGAAGGACATGAAGGTGCTCTACACCAACAGGGCCCAGGTCAGTGAGCCAACACTGTGTCCGTGGTGTTTTCTCAGGGGACAGTAGCCACGGAACTTGTGAAAGCAAACATGAGACCCGATGGTAGCCGTGGTGTGCCCGTCGGTGTTTAGCTGCCGACTCTGGTTGGGGGGTGGGAGAAGCCCATCTGTAGGGACCATTGGCCACTGTCACTGGTGTCCATCCTCTCGCCACGGTCCAATTTCAAGCCACCAGCTTGCAATGATGGGAGGAGGACTTGGGAAGAGCCGCACACAACCAGCCCTGTGCATGGTCTAAGTCAGCTCCCACACATCACCAAGGGCAAAGCGTGAAGAAAACAGCCTCTGAGAACTACTCCTGCCGTCGCTGGGCTTGGCCAGACCCCGTTGCCGGCAGGCTGAACTCCGCAGGCTCACTTTCTTACTCATCGTATCAGTCCCTGTAGAAGTGAGATTCTGTGCCCCGGGTCGGCCAGACAGCTGATGGGCTTAGACCCAGTTTCTCAGAAATGCAGAGTTTCTGAACGCCCTCATCCCTCCGTTCTGTATGACAGAGGAGCTCAGTTTCGTGGGACAGCAGGTCAAAACCATCACGCAGTTGTTTATTATCTCCTAGTTAATGAAGGGACGAGGTCGATAGTTCTCAGGCGCAGCAAAACATCACGTGTGGCCTTATCGGTAAAAGCCCTTGAGCCTGTGCGTGGCCAAGCTCCCTGTTTCTTAGACCTGAAAAAGTGGCAGATCCGCGGGCATGATTATCTGACGGTCAGAAGGTGTCAGCGGGACCTGTGCGAGCTGCACTTGACACCGTGTCCCTGAGGGGAGACGCCTCAGGGACATCAGCGCCAGTTTCCGTAACTCGGGATCAAGGATGTCCTGCTGTGGGAGGTTGAGGAAGAATGTCGAAAGCCAGAAATTGGATGTTTGGAGGCCAAAAAGTCCGGGGAGCGATGGTGATTTAATGATAAATAAATCCAAGCATAATGTAATCTCAATAGAAAAGCGGTTTGGGCAAATCAGACTAGAGTTGAGCACCACTTACTTGGCCCTGTTTCTGGAGAAAAATCTAGTGGAGTTAAGAAATTGGTAAATCACATGTCCAGAGATTGGCCCAGCGGTGTCCATGTCATCAACCTAATGAGATTATAGACTTTTCCACATACTCCCCCCCATGCTTTATTTATAATAGATGTTTAATAAGTCCTTGTTAAGTTACATTAACACTGGAGGAACAATAGTTTATTTAAGGGAATTAAGCTTCTTTTGATACTTTGAAAGAAGCATTCAAATGCAAGAAATTAATATAATAATAATAATTCCTTTTTACTTTTTACCAGATTTGGTCTCCAAAACATTTACCTACTGATGCTCTTTCAGTCTTGTTACTTTGAAGTTATTTGAAAGTAGTAAAACTGACTTGCTTTTAAAATGTTATGTAATTCAGACTTATATCTAATTCAGATGGTCTGTACCCCGATCCATCTAAATTAGTTACATTTTTACTGTACTCGAGTTTTAGCAGCACTTTGATTAGGTTCTGGAGAATCACATTAAGAATGGGTGTGAATAGGGATACCTGAATGGCTCAGTCCGTTAAGCATCTGCCTTTGGTTTAGGTTGTGATCCCGGAGTCCTGGGATCGAGTCCCACATTAAGCTTCTTGTTCAGCAGGAAGCCTGCTCCTCCCTCTGCCTGCTACACCACCTGCTTGTGTTCTCTCTCTCTGACAAATAAATAAAATAAAATCTTAAAAAAAAAAAAAAAAAGGAACGGGTGTGGATAAAAATAAGCTAAATGTAGTGAAAAGCTTTGGGAAAGTAATTCTTCCCAGCTTTCCCGAAGAGAAAGCTTATTCGGAGACAAATAAATACAAAATGTGCTGCCTGGTGTTACAAACCACCAAATCACCATTGACTATTTTTAAAATGCCTCCCCTGTTTGCATGCAGCGTTAGAAAACACTTAATAAGGACCCTGTGAATTGAGTGCTGCTACTTGCTAGAGGAAAAAAACTACCCTTTCATCGCTCTGTTTTTCTCCTGGGGTTAATGTTATGATCAATAGATTGCTGGTGTAATTTAGAAAAATCAGGCATTTAATTGCCATTTGGAAAAGTAGTTCTTTTTAAAATTTGGAAAAGCAGAAGAGAACAGGGAATTTATAGGGTGTTGCATCCAAGCCTTAAAAAAAAAAGGAAAAAAGAAAAGAATAAGGAAAGGCTGTGTAGGGAAACTGTTGAAGCCCACGTATGCATTTCCAGTATGTATGTCTCCTGAATAACAATGTCGTGAAATTGTGGCTCCGTTTGTCTCAAAGGATGCTAGTCTCTGCCTCCATCCTCCGACTTTCAAATGAAACCCCAAACCCCGAGGGAAGGTGCTTTTTGGACCAGACAGTTCAAAGCACCGTCCCCTTCAATTAGTACAGAGCCCAAGTCAATGAAAGCACCACAGGGCAGCTTCCTTTCTTGGAAGGACTTGGACTTGGTTAGCCCGCTAGCACCTGCTCCCTCCTCGGTTGGGAGGAATGCTTACATCCCTCATGAGTCACCACACTGACCCTGTGGTTGGCTTGATCGTGTGAATATCTCTGCAGAGTTGCTGATAAGAATGTCACCCTTCCCTGGGACAGTTTTGCTCAGGGGCAGACCTACACATGAATCAGCTCTAGTTGGGGTGACTGATGAGGGCTCTGGGAACACCTCTCACCCTCCAGGTGCCTGCTTTTCCTTTTTTACACCAGGAGTGACCATTGCCACTTCCCAGGAACTTTCCAACAGAAGAGTGCTTAAAGCCTGTTTAGTTTAACTTGATACGTTATTCACCACCTATTTTGACCAGTAATTCATTCAGAGGTGGAATAGCCAGTGCATTTGCTGGGACACAGCCCTCCCTTACTTTCTGCGCCACAAGGTCTTCAGTGTAGATGGGGTGGATCCCAGCATCCGGAGTCAATTCTTGATTTTCAAGACTTTCCCCCACTCTAGGAGATCCCAAAAGAGGTCCCCAGGGCTTTTGGCACCGATGGATCGTAGTGATGGTCTGACTCTTAAATGTCAGCCCATCACCTACATCGCTTTCTCCTTGCTGTGCTTATGAGGAAGGAAGCAGAACTTTATCTTTTTTGAGTAACCACTTTATTGAGATACAATTGACATAACATGCATTTTGCCCATTTAAAGTATACAGTTCATTTTTTTTTTTTAGTATATTCACAGAGCTGTGCAACCATCACCATAACCGGTTCTAGAACATTTTCGTGATCTCAAAAAGAAACCCTATACCCGGGGTGCCTGGGTGGCTCAGTGGGTTAAAGCCTCTGCCTTCGGCTCAGGTCATGATCCCAGGGTCCTGGGATGGAGCCCCGCATCGGGCTCTCTGCTCAGCAGGGAACCTGCTTCCTCCTGTCTCTCTGCCTGCCTCTCTGCCTACTTGTGATCTTTGTCTGTCAAATAAATAAAACCTTAAAAAAAAAAAAAAAGAAACCCCATACCCTTTAAGTGGTGCTCCTCCCCGCCCCCAGTCCTCCCGTCCACCCCTACCCTCAGCCTTAGGCAACCACGAATCGACTTTCTGTCTCCATACGTTTGCCTGTCCTGGACATTTCATATAAATGAAGTCATGCCGAATTTTTCCTTTTGTGTCCGGCTTCTTTCTTGCAACATGCTTCCCAGGCTCATCCATGTTGTAGGGTGTGCCCATGCTTCGTTCCTTTTTACGGCCAAATAATACACCACTGTAGGATGGGCCCCGTCTTATTTATCCATTCATCAGTTGATGGACATTTGAACTGTTTCTGCTTTTTGGCTTTTATGAATAATGCTGCTGTGAGCATTTGCACAGAAGTTTTTATGTGCGCACATGTGTGCCCAGAGGACCGGCTGGGTCGTAGGGCGGCTCTGTGTTCAACCCTTTCAAGAACCGCCAGACTGTCTCCCACCGTGGCTGCACCCCTCTACACTCCCACCAGCTGTGTCCGCAGGTTCGGATATTTCTACACTCTCTCCAACGCTTACTGTCACCTTTTTGATTCCCTTTGTCATTTGATTTCCTTCTGGAACATCTGCAGTGGGGTAAACCCTAGAAGCCAGCTCTTCCTTTGTAGAGGGATTTAATGTGCTAGGTTTTTTGTTTTTTGTGGGGTTTTTTTGCCTTTCTGGATCCTTCTGTGCCCTGGGGAACTGACCTCCGTGGACCCGTCCCCTGACTTCCTGGCTCCCTAACTTGCCGGTTAGGGAAGTCTGGACTAATGTCTCACTGGACTCAACCCGTGAGATCAGGAGGAAGAAAGTGACAGTGAGGGTATTCATTCTCCCACCTGCAGCCCTCCTAATGGCCTCAGCTCCTGCTCGGCAGTGCCGTTCACAAAGCTGTCCTCTCCCGTTGGTCTATGGCTCGTCCTGCCCCTTTAGATCTGGCAGCAGTACCGGCTGTCCACGGTTGCTAGCCCTGGGCTTCGGTAACCTTGCCGCAGAATTGCATATAAATACAGCCCTTTGTGTCATTACAGGCTTATCTAAAACTCGGGGACTACCAGAAGGCACTCGTGGATTGCGAGTGGGCTCTGAAGGTAAGAAGGAGATCCTCTTCCACAGCACGGAGTTGGGCTCGCCGGGCGTCTGGGTCCTGAAGTGAATGCGGGAGAGTGGCCAGTGTTTTGTGGCAGGCCAGGGTCTGAGCTCTGCTGTCAGGGCCGGACCTTCCTCGTCTCTAGCGGGGGCCCATGGCATAGCTGTGAGGGTCACAGCGACCAAGCTCGTAGTGAGGACTGCGGAGAAGTGGCTGTTCGCACTGCATTTTCAGGGTTTGCACTGCAAGGGCTCACCATTCACAGCATTCTGGCCACCCCTCCTTCCTTATTTCCTCCTGAGAGGGTGAGCAAGGGAAACTGGGCTGAATTGGGAACTCACCTTTACTAATAATGGTCTATAAAAAATTCCAAAACGGACATACGGGGTATGTGATTTCTTTATCCCTTAGAAGACACAGAATGTCCACAAATCCTGTCCCATCGCATCGTTACATTCTTAAAGTTACAACAACTGTCCCAGCCGATGAGGTCGGGCTCTTCACAACCCCAGCATAGGCCCCCCACCTGCTTTGTCACTTGATGTGATCTGCTGTGTTCTCTACCACCATTCTGTAAGAGAAGAGAGAGGCAAGGGCGTTTTCCCACAATTACAGCGCAAGCCACAGTTTGCTGCATGCTGGCCAGGAGCCTTACAGCATTCTAGTCTGTTCTCTTCTGTCCCACTATTATCCTTGTTTTTCTGGCAAGGAAACCGAGCCTCAGAGACTAAGTAAGCTGTGCAGAATCACGCAGCTAACGTTGGTCGAACCGTAAGCCAGTGCTCTGAATCGCCTGCTCTGTACAGCTTCTCCACTGGATCCTGAAAGCCCCACAGCCCAGCGCGTGGACCTTGTTCCTTCTGTGGGAGAAACAAGAGCTCCCAGTGGGGCGTCCAGGAGTATCTTCTGATCTGGAAAGGACCCAAGAGGTGGTCACGCCATCTTCATGCCGATTCAGGATAACCCGCTGGCCGCGTCCCAGTTGTTGAATGAAGCACGATGTAATAATTAACAGCAACACCAAAGCAGAGCAGGCCCAGCAAAGCTGCCGTTCGAGAACTCTGACACTCGGCAGGCAGTCTTGTGAGACGCCGGCGAGGCTCCCTGTTGAAGAGGCTTGGGTAACGAGGTGGAGCCATAGGGGAAAATGGAGAAGGAGCTCTCGACACTAACAATGGTTGGCTCTGTGTCAAAGCCGTGATGTAGACGTTTCACTCTTTTTAAAAGTAACACATCAATAACACATGTCAGTGTATTCGTTATTAATAGTCTTCGTACTTTCACGCCAATTGAATATTTTTGACACTTTTGAATACATGGAGACAAGCTCACGCGATGGTATTTCAAGACTGATGTTCCTCGTCAGGGAAGATAAGGCAGCGAAGCTGGCTTCAATTAGGATCAGAATCTTCCTTTGCGGGCAGAGCTCTTTCTGCACGACAAAATCCATCTTTCTCTGAAAACAGGACTCCTTTTAAGGGGGTCTGGGGCTCACCTGAGAAAGCCCATGTGAGTGTTGACCCATGATCAGAGGAGACAGGCTGGGCAGTGAGACATCCATCTGGGCCCCCTGCGTCAGCATCCGAGGCGGGCCGAGTCCCAGCGACGCCCCCTCACGGTGACACACAGTGGCCCAGACAGGGCTCTGAGGCCACCAGCTTTTGCTGCCCCCCCGTATAACCCGATGCTCTGGCCGTGAAGGACCAGTGGGCGTTTGGCTTTCATGGGCCTCTGCTCTGGCCTTTCCTTTCCCTTGGCCCATTCCCTTCTTGCCCCGCTTGACCTTATCGTTTGCGGATTCTCCAGGGCTCACTCCCCGGCTCCTTGCCTTTCTTCTCTCTGCAGCTTCTCCCTCGGACCTCTTGTCTCCTCTCCTGGGTCCAGCAGGCCCTCAGACCCCCTTCCCTGTCTCCACCTCCCGGGGCCCCAGGGGTGCATACCAGCTGCCTCCCGCAGGCTTCCATTTGACTGTCCTAGGGCCACTGGAACCACGCTGCATCTCCATCCTGCCCTCCACCTTCCCTGCTTCCTTCCCTGACAACCTTTTTCTGTTAATGACATACGCTGTCTTCCTGGTACCGAACCCAAACCTGTGACCTGATATCCTTCTCCTCCTTGTCCTCCTTTACCGATTGTCTGTGACCTAGCTCTGACATCTGCACTTGCCTCGCCCCGCCACCAGACTGAGGCTTGCCCCTCGTTCTGTGGGACTGCTTCACTTCCCTCACTTGTCCCCCTGCCTTTCCCGCCTCGAGTCGGTTCTGCACGCTGCTTTCAAAGCAAATGTTCTGTGTGCCTTTCTGTTCACTCACCTCCCCCAGGCTGGCCTCCAGGGCCTCCATGTGGAACTACTGTCTGGCTCAGCCCTCCCAGCCTGACCCATCCCTATCCCGATGCTTGCCCTTGGCCTGGCCAGAAGCCCCCTGTCCTCTCCCATCCCCCAACCTTGCTCTGCCCATTCTCCCTCCTTCCTTTTCTCTTCACCTCTCCACCTCTCCACCCGTGGAGACCCAGCTCAAATGCCTTGTCTGCCTGCCCTTTGTTAAGCCATGCTGCCTCACCGTGGATTTCCCTCTCCTCAACTTCTAGAGCACTTTTCTGAGGGCCAGTTGCTGTAGTTTGAGGCCTCTGGGACCTGGAGTCAGACGGCCAGATTTTAAACCCCAGCTCTGCCACTCCAGCCTCTAGTTTCCTCACCTGTACGATGGGGATAATAATCGCATGGGCTTCTCAGAGCTGTTAGAAGGCATATCTGAGATAATCCGTACGAACCGCCTGGCGAGGCCTGGATGATAAGGTCCTCTCGTCATCCCTGCCGTTCCCTTGGCAGCGCATCAGGAAATGACAGTCACGAGGACACGCCTGTGAAGGCCTCTCCACACAGGACAGTCCCCTCTGCCTCTTCCGTCACCGGCTGTCATTTCTTTCAGTCGTCCCCTTTGCTCTGAAATGGACGGCTGCTCTTCTGGCCCATGTCCCGCTTCTGGGGAGAAGCCAGCCAGCAATTCACCCAGGAGTTTTTAGAACCTTCAGCTTGCCCTCTAGGCCCTGGGAGGGTATCCCTGGCTCGATGCCTCACACATAAAGGGTTCAACTAATTAACTGGGTATTAGAAGTTGTAGCTGGCATCTTTGTGCCAAGTCAGTCCATCTCTCCGGAGCTGTAATAATTAGGGGTAGGCAGGTGGAGGGCCCCCTGTGCAAAGGCCGTGGCCTCACATAAGTTCCGATCCTGCCTTCTGATGGGGGCTTCCCTCCTGATCTTAAGTGACAAGAACGCAAGTTCTCGGGATATGTGGTGCGGTTTATTTCAGGGGAGCCACTTGCCAGGCCCACTAAGACGTTCCGGTCACCTCAGCTGTTGACCCAGAGTAGACAGCCGTCTCTTCTAATAAACCAGTGGTCCTCAAGCCTGGGCTGCGGGCCTGCATCTTCTGGGGAGCTTACAAATTTATGGCTGCCTGGGCCCTACCCCAGAAGATCCTTTTTAATGGGTACGGGGTTCAGCGTGGCCTTGCAGGTTCCGATAAGCATCCCCAGTGATTCTAATGTTTGGGTGAGGTCAAGAGCTCTTCTAAAGTAAGGGTTTCTGGTTTGTCTCCTGATTGAGTCTCATTAAATGGAAGTGAAGACCGGCAAGGATCATTAATTAATTTGATAGAGAGCTTGCTTGTGCATCCAGGCTCCTCGCAGGCTTCAGTTAGTTTGGCCACAGAGGCACAGAAAAGTTCTCCTCGTCAAGCCTAGTAGGTGTCCTGGCAACCGCGATCTGCCTTCCCTCTACTAGCTGGGCACTTCGGGGAGTGGCTCGTGACTGCAGACCTTCTGAAACATCTGATCAGTCATTCTCTTTCATGCAGTGTGATGAAAAATGCACAAAAGCGTATTTCCACATGGGAAAAGCCCACCTGGCCCTGAAGAACTACAGTGTGGTAAGTGCTGAGAGCAGTGGAAGGGGAGCGCGCGGTCGCAGAGCAAGGCTTCAGATGGCCTCAGAGAAGGACCACGTTCCTCCAAAGCTGATTAGATACTAGGCCACCTTCTAGTATTTTCTGAGGTAGCTCTTACAGTCTTTGAGTTGGGAAGGACGTTGGGTGTCCTCCAGGACAGCCCCACCTGCTCCCAGAATCCCTTCTGCAGTGTCTCCGGCCAGTGTTGTGTCGGCCCCGGGAGGAGCGTCTCTGGAGAGACGAACACAAAATTCACTCATCATCTCACCACCCCAGAGTAACCGTGCAGCTGTATTTACGCACTAAGCTGTTCTAGACTGTTAACAGCAGCTTTATGGAGATCCCTGATTCACACACGAAACAGTTCATCTGCGGGAAATACACAGTTCTGTGGGGTTTCCTGTATTCAGAGACGTGCAGCCCTCACCGCACTCAGCTTTGGAACATTTTTATCCCCTCCCCCAAAAGCCCTATACCCATTGGTAGTACTCCCCTCCCCTCCACCCCCACCTCAACCCGAGGCATCTGCTAATCAACCTTTGTGTGTTCTAGACTCTTCTTATAAATAGAATTACACAAGATGCTGTCTTTTGTGGCTCTCTCTTTCACTTAGGGTAATGTTTTAGGGGTCATCCATGTTGTAGTGTCTATCAGTACCTCATTCCTTTTATTGCTGGATAATATCCCGTGGTGTCGATAACCTACATTTTACTTATCCCTTCCTCAGTTGGCGAACATTAGGGCTAGTATGAATATCCACATACAAGGTTTTGTGTGGAGATATGGGCACAGACCACTTGAGGATGTATGAGGAGTGGGACTGCTGAGTCCTATGGTAATTGTGTGTTTAACCTTCGGAGGACCTGCCAGAGCGTTTTCCCAAGTGGCTGCACCATTTTCATGCCCACCAGCCATACATGCTTTCAGTTTCTCCATGTCCTGAGCAATACTCTTATCTCTTCTTGATTACAGCCATCCTAGTGCGTGAGAAGGGTAACTCCTTGTTTTGATTTGCATTTCCTTGACGGCTAATTATGTGGAGTCTGTTTTCTTGTGCCTTGTTGGCCCTTTGTATATCCTTTTTGGAGAAATGTCTCTTTAGATCCTTTGCCTATTTTTTATTAGGTTATTTGCATTTTTATATTAAGTAAACAGTACTTTATATGTTTTAGATGCAGGTCCCTTATCCGACAAGTAATTTTCTAATATTTTCTTTCACTCTCTATTTTGCCCTTTCACTTTCTTGACTGTGTCCTTTGTAACACACACAAAAAAAGTGTTTAATTTTGATGAAGCCTAAATTATTTATTTTTTTCCTTTGATTGCTTATACTTTTGGTGTCATATCTAAGAAATCATTGCCTAATCCAAGATTTACTTCTGTGTTTGATTCTCTTGTATGGGTTTAGCTCTTATATTTAGATCTTTGAACCACTTTGAGTTAATTTCATTCTTTTGTATGTGGATACTCAGTGTGCCCAGCACCATTTGGTAAAATGACTGTTCTGTCTCCCATTGAATAATTTTGGCACCTTTGTCAAAAATCAGTTGGTCATAAATGCATGTGTTTATTCCTGGATTCTCCGTTTTATTCCACTGATTGATATGTCTATTCTTATGCCTATCCCACATTGTCCTGAGTCCTATAGCTTTGTTGTAAATTTTGAAATGGGGAAGTGAAATGTGAGTCTTCTAACTTTGCTCTACCTTTTCAGGATTGTTTTAGTTATCCTAGGTCCCTTGAATTACCATATGAATTTTAGGATCAGCTTGTCAATTTCTGCAAAGAAGCCAGATGGAATTTCTATGGGGATTTCATTAAATCTGTAGGTCAATTTGGGGAGTATTGCCATCTTAATAATATTAAGCTTTCTAATCCATGAATATGGAATACCTTTCCACTGATAAGACACTATATTTTTCTTAAAACTGCCTCCTATTATACATAAAAAAATTACTTTTTGGTGGATTTAAATCTGAAAGTAATACAGGCCTATTGTACTAAGGTCAAATAATAGAACCCTCCCCTCTCCACCAAATTCTGTTCACTCATTCATTCATTCATTCAGGCAACTAATTCACTCAGCAAATATGTATGCATCCTTTCTACATTTTTGGCACTGCCCTAGACAATAAGAATACCATAGCAAACAAGACAAAATCCTTGACTTAACGGAAGTTACGTTCTTGGAATAGCGGTGGCCGGGAGACAGGAACCACATAAGTAGGTGTGTAGTATGTTGGTTAGTGAAAAGTGTTATTGAGAAAATGAAATCAGGAAGCAGCGAAGGTGAAAGCAGTTTTATACGGAGCTGTCAGGGAAGGCCTTCCTGCAGGAAGGGAGGGAGTGAAGTGAGGAAGCCACGTAGGAGGGGTCCAGTCAGAGGGTCAGCTAGAGCGGGTTGACAGGTGGTGAGGTCAGGCAGACGGTGGCGGTATGGGAGGGGACTGATTCCCTACAGCCTCACAGGCTTTTGGAAGTACTTTGGCTTTTACCCTGAGTGAGCTGGGAGCTATTGGAGAGTTTTGAGTGAGGGAGTGAAATGCTGTGAATCATATTTTCAAGGGTCACTGCTGCATTGAGAATATATCTGAACATAGTAGGCAAAGAACAGAGAACTAGTTAGAAGGCTATTACAACAGACTTCCCAAGTGAGGTGTAATGATGGCTTGAACCAGGGTGGTGTTGAGGGAGGTGGTGGGAAATGTTGGGATTCTGGATATATACTGACAGGGAAGCCGACAGGAGTTGCCGGTGGACTAGATCTGGGGTTCCAAAGAAGTTGGATATAGGTTCACTGCCCTCGTCCTTTTGGGCTACTCCAAGAACTACCGAACACCAGGTGGCTTAAGCAGCAAACATTTAATTCTCGCAGTTCTGGAGGCTGGAGAGTTCAAGATGAAGACGCCAGCAGATTGGTGTGTGAGAACTGCTTCCTGTTCATAGACAGCCAGAAGGCTTAAGAGAGGTCCCTGGGGTCTCTTTGATAAGGACACAAATCTCACTCACGAGGGCTGCACCCCAGTGACCTAATCACCACCCAGAGGCCCCACCTCCAAGTACGTTACATTGGGGGTTAGGTTTGATCATGGGAGTTGGTGGGGGACAGTCTGTAGCAGTTACCGTGTTTGCTCTGTGTACCTCTGTCCCATGACACCGGCCTGTTTTATGTCATGTTTTCTCTTCCATTCATTTCTTAATCCTGATCTTCTGGATGAGCCTGGAGCTTTCAAGACAGCTCAGAGCCCATTTTTTTTTCTGTGCTTGTTTTTCCTCAGTGACTGGGCAGAATTCTTCATACCCCTGAGACAGTACTGCCCAAAACCTACTCACATGCCCCACGAGCTACAATCTTCCTTTTTTTTCCCAGAAACTTTCCAGCAGTCTCCTCAGGGAGAGGCCCTCACTCTTAGGTTTTCTTGCAAGTCTTATATGGCCAGTGAATGGACCCCTTAGGGACTCTCTTTGCAGCCCTGTGTATTTAAGTAGGTACTTCTCTTTTCCTGTTCCCAAAAGTCTCTGTCAGCAGTGTCTCCGTCTTCATTTCCCTCCCTGTTCCTCGTGGGCATATCTGACAAGTAGCCTCCTGTTCTCTCTCGGTGCGAGCATCATTTCTAAATTTTGCAGTCACCTTAGGATTATTTCTCTACCAGCCAGGCACGATCCATGAAATTCGGGACTGGATATTTTTCCATCACAGGCTGGATCTGACAACGCTGTTTTTTAAATTTTTTACCAAGTCCTGCAGGAACGCCTCTTGCCCCACAGAACCAGAGAAGCTTAAACAAAATGCCAGTCGCATGCTGCGTTCCCATGCCTGCCTCCTACGCTGGGAGCCGGAGGAGGCCGGGAGGAAATAATGAAGCCCAGCCCTGTGGCGCCTGGTGTCTTTCCTATAATCACCTTCACCCCCTGACTACTCTTCAAGGTCTTGTCTCTTTTTTCCAGGCTAGAGAGTGTTATCAGAAGATCTCGGAAATAAACCCCCAACTGCAGGCCCAGGTGAAAGGTGAGGCTGTTCCCGCTGCCGTCCCTCCTTTGAATTCCACTTTTGCTTTGTGCTCCGGCCCTGAGGTGCCTCCCGTACCTTCTCTGCACTTGGCCTCAAAGCCACATCAAACCCTCCCTGTTCGCCCGCTGCCCACTCCTCTTCCCTCTCTGTTCTCCCACTCAGACCTTTGCCTTCCTCCTTTCTACACCGTCGTCCCTTAGAGCCTTCGAGGTAGGGCATAAGGTTGTCCTTGAATCCCGAAGATGGTTTAAAATTCTGGGTATAGGCTGGACATCCCTCCTAAAATCTTCCCTGCTGAAGCCAGGTTTGAATGATGGTCACACGTCACGCCTCTCAACCTCCCGCCCTTCACAAAGGCTACTCTGTGGGCGCCTGGGTGGCTCAGTGGGTTAAAGCCTCTGCCTTCAGCTCAGGTCATGGTCTCAGGGTCCTGGGATCGAGCCCCGCATCGGGCTCTCTGCTCGGCGGGGAGCCTGCTTCCTCCTCTCTCTCTGCCTGCCTCTCTGCCTACTTGTGATCTCTGTCTGTCAAATAAATAAATAAAAATCTTTAAAATAAAAAAAAAAAAGAGGCTACTCTGTGTGTTGTAATGTCGACTGTTAGGGTTCTGTTTGTTTCTCTTCTTTTCTTTCCCTTCTCGTCTCACAGATTACCTGAATCAAGTAAATCTCCGGGAAAAAGCAGACCTTCAAGAGAAGGAAGCCCACAGATCGCTGGATGTGGGAAAGAACACGGCTGTGACAGTCAGAAATCTCCTGGAGACGCTTTGCAAGCCCGATCAGACCCCCTTGTTCTATGCAGGAGGCATTGAAATCCTGACTGAAATGATGAAGGATTGTAAGCCAGAGACACGTGTGACCTTGTGAATACAGTCAGCGTAAAAGGGCAGGGTGGAGGTCAGCCCCGAGGAGGCGGAGAATCCCTATATCCCTTCCTTCCACAACTACTGCAGGTCTGCTCTAGTGTTGGAAGAAACATCCCCCGCCCCCGCGCCTCACCTCATCACCCCTCACCCGTCCTCCTCACACTGTCCACACACCTGCACACCTTCTGGGTTTCCCCATAGGCCCCCAACACCATCTCCCACCCTCGCACATCTCCCCCCAACCACGGAGGAACTGAACAGAATTTTGTAAGACAGACCCCAAAGTTCACCCCAGTTACATGTAACGGCTTCTCAGGATGCGCGGATCATTCCAGAGCAAATGTGCTAGTGTCTGCTGCCGGCGAGAGCCTTGCTGTCCTCCTTTAGCGGTGCTTGTAAACGTCCCTGTCGGGGCTTCGGCCACTTCTGTACTCAGTGGCAGGATGCCCTGTGCACAGAGATGGGATCTCGGACCTCCCTCTAGCGTGCGATGGGGGAGGCACTCAAAGGCCCTTCACTGATTTCTTAGAGAGTATAGGTTCCTCTCTAAAGCCTAGAAACAGCTTCAAAATACATATTTAAGAACAGATGGATGTGCTCGTTCTTCCCAGAAGTTAAGCAGCTCCTGGAGACTCTCTAAAGTGTCAGATAACTGACAGGGGCACCCGGGCCCAGCCCCCCTTCTCAGAACAGGAGGTCCCCCTCCCTGGGGCTAGAAGTGGCTGATGACAGCTGTAGGTTTCGGAACGTAAAGGTATTTATTTCTGCCCAATCTGTGAATTTGGTGACCTTGACTTTCCAAAGTGGGTTTCTCATCACCAGCCGGCTCTGTTTCGGCCAGACATCAGCCAGACGGTTCAGAAATCCGATGCGGTTTTTATGAATTCATTCCAGGCACGGAACAGACTTTATTCAGGACGCACAATGGATTCAGTCTCATCAGCGAGAATGCGGTCCTGAGAAGGTAGGGGTGTTTATAGAGGCCGTCAGCAGTTAACGCAAGGAAGGACGAACGGTTCTCCGTGACGTATCCCTGGTCACACAGACGGGGGCTTCACTGGCTGGTCCTGTCCCTCAGTCCCTGTTCTGCAGGCAGGGGGCGGAGCCTGGTTTGAGTTTGGCCACAGTTAACCTCTGAGAGGTCAGAGGTCGGCTGCACTCCCCTGGGCTTCCTCCAAGCACTGCCAAGTCAGAGAAGTGACCATTTTTTCTGGCTTCCCAAAAGGGCAAGATTGCCATTTGTTCTCTCTTGGAATTTGCTGATCATATCAAGAAATGAGATCCGCTTTGTGCTGGCTGGTCGCATTTGTAATTTTATCTGAAGAAAGACCCGTAGGAAAGGAGGTGGATTGCTAAATTTAGTTTTACTTTATTTTGTAGTTCAGTGGTTTGGGTGCAGCTCCTCAGGCTAGGAGAACCCTGACATGGGTTGGGGCCACCAGCGCACATTTGGGTGTGTGTGGAGGCCCGTGAGCCCTCAGTAGGCGGCTGGCCTGCCGCAGTTCCTGTCACCGCGCAGCTATTGCCCGTGGCCCCGGCTCAGCAGCCTCCCTCCATGCAGCCCCGACTCCTCGGCCTGCACCCCCGACCCGGAGCTCTCAGACCGGTGCTGCCCAGCCCACGGGTCCCGGTGACCTGCGGCTCCGCGTTAAAACACTGCTGTCTTCAGCCCGCATTGGAGGAGTCTGGAGGTGGACTAAAGCCAGCCAAAAGGATCAGGGAGACTTCCCAGTTTTACTGTTGCCATTCTTCGTCCGTTCTAGGTGCTTTTCCACGGCAGGAAAAGATGCAGTGGAAGAGATGGTGTGCGTGTCTGTCCTCAGGCTCTGGCAAGCAGTGTGTGCGGGGAACGGTAAGCACGGGTGGTCGCCGTCAGTCCTCTTCGTGCTCTGGGGATGCATGTGCGTGGGCAGGACTGTCTCCCCCACACGCCGGGCCCGAGGGAGGTGATGTCCGTCCAGCCCTTCCCCCAGGGAGAGCTTCGGGATCAGAAGCGCAGCCTGCACTTCAGCCATGTCCCTGTCCCTTACAGCTGCCTTGACGGTGGACGAAGTCCCCGTCTGCCGAATGAGCAGTTTCCTCACCTGGGCGCTTGCAGACGCGTGGTGTCTGCTCGCACATGGGCAGTAGAGTGGACAAAGCTGTTCTGTCCTGCCCACCGAAAAATACCGTTCCTTGTTGCTGACCGCAGTACCCATCTCAGCATTGGGAGACTTACAGTGGTCCCTGCTGACATCTTATTTGTGACACTGATCAGTGTAATACTGGGACAGTAAATGCTACACGATGTTTATCGACTTGTTCACATTTATTTGCCTGTCTACATGTTAGCATTTTCTGGGGTTCACAAAGTTTTTGCACAAGCATTCTTACCCCTTTTGTAAAGTAGTAAATATAAGTAAAAATGGTAAGTATATCCTTCATTTTAAAGAAGGCATGTTTAAAAAAAAAAAAAAAGGCATGTTTTCATAGGGAGAGGCCCGACCTAGGACCGAAAACACTGGAAACGGGAGAGATGCTAGCTGGGTCTCCTTTCCTTAGGGCTGCTGTGGGAAGCCGGCCATAGAGCTGGGAGAGACGATTGGTAAACTAGACAGATGATATGACTTTTCCCCTTGATTTAGTAGAGTGAGGGAGTCATCTTAAGTTCCGGAGGACTGGAGAATGAGGGGACCCTTTCCTGAAGGGAATTGGGCTCAGACAAGAGCCACTGTCAAGGTGCCCTGCCTGCCCTGTGGCATTCTACACCTGGGGTGGCAATCCCGCACCCCCTCCCCCACATGACTGGGAGGCAGGCAGGGCCTGGTGGCCCAGTGTTTCCACAGGGTGAACCAGACCCGGCCCTCCCTCCTGGCAGCCCTGATTTCCTCAGCCTGCGCCAACTTCAGTGAACCTCAGGGTCACGTTTTTCTCTGACACAAGAACAGAGTCAGACACAGACCGGGACACACACGCTCTGTCAGATCCGCGAAAGCCAAGTGCATCAACTCAGTGAACTCAAAGAAGCTTCTCTAAAGGACCTGGGGATGCTTACAAAGTTACAGACAGGGAACTGTGTCCCTGATAGGCTGTTGAGTGGGAGAGAGAAGCCAAGACAGGGTAGGTGGCTCCTATTTCTAACAGTGGTGTCCCAGGAGAGGGGGGGGGGTAGCTCCTTTAAGCAATGAGTTTACCCAGAAGGGCCGCGAGAGGAGGGGACCTTCACGGTCAGCTTTATACTCCTGTGTTACTTGGCTTGTTTACAATGAGCTCCTTTTCTAGCGGAAGAAAACATATCAGCTACACAAACTTACTCTCTTTCCTGGCAGAGTCTCCCCCTCTGTCCTCTCAAATGCATTCAGGTCCCTGCTTAGACAAGGAACGAGTGGGGAGTGGACAGAACCAGTGCCACCACCCCGGAAGTAGCTGACATCTAGGAAGGAGCGTATGCTCTCTCCATGTGTGGTCTCACGAGATTTCTAGTTTTCTAGAAGGAACTCAAGGCTTTCTCTGGCCCGTGTATGAAAACTGATGGTCTAAAGGCATCTACAGTTAAGCCAATCTTGGTCCCTTTCCTCACATTCCAAATCCCACACACCAAGGAGCCTTTGCCAAGAACAATGCTATATGGTCCCCACGTGTGAGCCAGCCCCTGTTCGAAGCACCGGCTTATAGTCACTCCCTGAGCCCTGCTAACACACCAGCCATCTTCCTCGTTTCACTCAGGAGGAAGCTGAGGGCCACAGGAGTTCACGACTCAGCCACGGTTGTGCACATGTCGCCAGGGCCCAGCAGCCTGCTTCTAGAGCTCGTGCTCTGACATTTATTACCCTGCCTCTCAAACAAGGGGAGAGGAGGGCAGGATGTCCTAGTGGGAAATGGTGGGAGAGAGGAGTGGTTTACCCGCTGTCATTGCACGAGGCGCTCGTCCCCTATCTTGCAGAGGAAAACCAGCGCCTACTGCTGGAGAGCCCAGACCTGGGCCGGCTGCTGCCCTCCTGGCTGGCCGCCAGGGCTCTGACCGTCCGCCAGCAGAGCCTGGCCCTGCTCCTGCAGCTCGCCCAGACGGACCACGGACGGGGCCTGATCATCAGCCACCTTGACCTGACCCGGTAGGACTCTGCCAGTAGGAGCTGCCCTGGGGCTTCTCGGATGGTCACCTGCCTGTACCCCTTCCCACACCTCTGACACTAGGTGTGCCGTCAGACTTCATTAAGGGTCAAAACCAGAAAGAGCCTGTGGAAGGAGCCCTCCCTCGGGAGGGTCTCTGGGATGAGCTCCTGTGTGAACTTGGTACCTGTGGGCAGTTTCCCTTCTCTGACCGGCTTCCCTGCCACAGATGGTGTAAATGGCAGCTCTTCCAAGCCCAGCTTGAGAATCTGTCTCAACTGGGTCATTCACTCCTGCCCCGTCAGCCTCCATCTGGTTCTGCCCTCCTGCTGCCCGTACGTTTCTTCTTTCATTCCTGTTTGAGGTGACACTCTCTGAGTTGGCGTGTCCTTAAAGCCTTTCTGGAGCAAGGTAGGGTATCAATAAATAAAACACACCTGGAACATTCTCGTAGGTCGGGCTTTCCGAGGCGTATGACCGTGGAAACAGGATGTGCCTCTTCCCTGGGTGGACTTCATAAAAAATTTACTGAACGCCAGCGATTCCTTCCAGTGCTCTTCAGTTGAAATAGTATTATTTTCTGTGTGTGAAATTATCATTTTTTATATCAAAAGAATTACATATTGGCAATTTCTTGGGGCTCAACCTGGCAGAAGAAGTAGCAAGGATCACTGCTGGCTACTTACATGTGTTTCATACACAGTCTAAAAACAGAAGTTGGCTTCTGATTCCCTTCACTCTTCTATCTCCTCTGAGCCTGAGAAGGAGACAAGATAAGTGTTATGAGCCCATTTCACAGATGGGAAAGGAGCGCCTGCAGCGCCTCACCAGGCAGTGTCATCCTGCTCTCTCCCAGGCCCTGAAGGCCAGCTCCTGCTTCTGTTCCCAGCAAGAGAAGCAGCCCAATTTGAAATCCTGGCAGATCTTTTCTGCGCCAAGCGGAGACCTCCAGTACCCGTCCCGTGGAGCTGAGTGCTCAGGACAGGGTGCTTGCTGAACCTTGGCTGCGGCCCTCCCGCTCTCAGCACTGCCGTGGCCCCTGTGGCTCGAGCAGAGGCTTGGCCACCCCCCAAAGCTCAGGCCACGTGAGCAGATAGATTGTTAGAGCTAAATCCTCAAAAGCACATTTCATGTTTCAAATGACTGCAGTCATTTCCTCAATGCCTTCCTCGTGGTTTTTCATTTGGTTTTGGCCTCTCTGAGTAAATACAGCTGCGGTAGTCCTAAACTTCCTCGTTGCCTCCCCCCACAGTTGTCTTTGATTGCTTGAGTTTTCATTTGAATTTTTCCAGCGTTTTGGAGATCGGCATTTCTGAGCACCTCCCACAGTCCCTCCTTGTTTCCAGACTGTCAGAGACACCTCCGCTGATTACCTTCGTGCCTGCTCTTCTCGTTAATGTCCATCTCAGATTAAACCAGGAAGAGGTGGATTGTGTTCTCTGAAATGGAGGGAGATGGTTTGGTGCAGGACAAGGCTGCACACAGATCCCGTGACCTCCCAGAGAAGCACGCGTACTCCTTCCCTCTTAAAATGCTTTTTCCTGTGTGAGAAGTCGAGGGGACAAATGAGTAGTGACAGGAATCGAGGGAAGGCCAGTGCCACTTTGTGGAAAGCCCTGGATTTTTCGATGCAAGCAGTCATGAGCTCAAATCCTCTGCT
This sequence comes from Mellivora capensis, assembly GCA_004024625.1. Lineage (NCBI taxonomy): Eukaryota > Metazoa > Chordata > Mammalia > Carnivora > Mustelidae > Mellivora > Mellivora capensis. Next base: position 36,694 of record PISX010008395.1, read on the forward strand.
TGCCTTCTACGTAGGTGGCCCAGGAAAGCTGCTTAACCTTGACAAGCTCTGGTGTCTCATCAGTATCATAGACTCCTGAGGAAGCTTAAGAGAAGAGATAACGTGTGTGCCAGTCCCATGTTTTCTGCTGCATTTACAGAATACTTAATCGGGAGAAGATGATCTTGTTTGTCTCACATAACAGAAAAGACTACAGATGTGTAGTTCTGTGGCTTAATGATATCAGGGTCAAGGTCTCCGACCTCCTCTTGATCTCTCCCTCATGGTCTCACGAGGCTGCTGCAGCTCCAAGTATCACATCCCTCATTAAGACAGGTTACCAGCAGCTGGAACTGTCCCTTTTTTTTTTTTTTTAAGATTTTATTTATTTGACAGACAGAGATTACAAATAGGCAGAGAGGCAGACAGAGAGGGGGAAGCGGGCTCCCTGCAGGGAGCCCGATGCGGGGCTCGATCCCAGGACCCCGGGATCATGACCTGAGCCGAAGGCAGAGGCTTTAACCCACTGAGCCACCCAGGTGCCCCTGGAACTGTCCCTTTTTATCAAGAGAAGCTACTGCTTATTTCTGTTCACTCAGGATTGTGTCACATGCCACCCCTGGTGGGGACAGTGGTTCCAGCTTCTGTATCCGAGTCAGGCAGGATAGAGGGGGGATAGTGGGGTGTCTGTAGGATTAGCCAGCAAACAGTGCCTGCCATAGTAAAGGAACAGGATACATGTTTCTTCACATGGAGAGGAAGCCTCATTGTTCATGTCTCCTAAGACAAACACCCAAGATGATCTAAGACGGCCAGCTCCTCTTCTGTACGTTTCAGGTTCATTAGCATGCATCCTCAAGATCGAAGAAAACAGACTTAATTGGTGAAGGAAGAATCTGAACTAACAGCAAAATACATGATTTCTGAGAGCAGGAACACTAGAGCGCCCCGGAAGGAAGTGGAGATTCGCAGCAGTTTGCAGTCACCCAGGACCACAGAAACAGTCCAGTCCTGCCCCACCCAGTGCCCATGTCCCCTGTAGGGTACCCCGCTATGGCCTGGGCATGATGCCCTCCAAGAAAGATTCCAGCATTACCATTATGCTTTTCTCCATTTGATTAGGATGGGCGCTGTAACAACTAATGACTGGGGGGTCTTTCCCAGCCAATGAAAGGATGCAGATCTCCCCTCCCAGACCACCTCATCCTGTTCCAAGAAAGTTCTGAGTGATACAAAGTTATCCCCTTACACCAAACATAAACTGCCTGGCCCATTCCATGCTCCCTACGTGGAGGCCTTCGTTTAGTCTGTGGAAGGCCCTGCAGACTACATCAGAGCTCCCACTCTCTGGTGCTTGTGATACTGAAGACACCGATCTTTTCCAGATTAAGCATCCTGGTTTCCTTGGCCATCCTTCAGATGATTTGACTTCCAGACCCCTTCTAGACATCGTGCCTGCTTCTTATGCATCCACTGCTAACACACCACCTAACACACACGGGTCACTGTAGGCCCCCAGGACCCCAAGACTGCGCCCCTGTACTAAGCACAGCACTCAGCCCACTGCAGGTGCTTGGGATGGGTGGGCTAGACAGACAGATGACTCCAGTGGTGCAAGTCAGTCTGCTAGGGCAGCCGAAGATTGCATTGTTGCCTTTTCTGGGCAACAGCACCAGACTGTTGGCTCATTCTAAGTTTGCAACTGGCTGAAAGCCCTTAAATCTTTTTGGTATGAACCAGGCATACCCCCAGTCTCCCAATTATATCACTTACATAGAATTTCCAGCTCTAAGTGGAGGACTTTGAATTTAACCCTATTCCATTTCATCTGATGTATTCAGCAGCCTGTCAAAATCTTGTTGAATCCTAATTGCACCCCCCCCACCTCATTAGGGGGCCCTCCCTCCCACTTTAGTCATCAGCAGATTAGTAAGCATGCCACTTAAATGTCACTTATGTGACTGAACTTGGCTGAGCCAGAGTCACATGGCAGAGGCACTAGAGATTCCTCCCCGGTTGACATCTGATAGTCAATGAACTTTGGTTAAAACTGTTCAGCCCTCTGGGAATTAACATTGAGTGGCAGAGCCATTCCCGTAGGAGAGTGTCTCTGTCTGTGGGGTGGCCAGGGATCTGGGCTTCCTAGGCGGATATACCAAGGTCACCCTTTTGGCTTCTTTGACCCAAACACAGACTCCTTCCTGGTCTCCTTGCAAGGTCTCCTTGTTGGGGATTCTCTCAGCTGGAGGACAGCCCGCTCTGAGGTTGTTATGGATTTTTTGCAGATTTTTGGAAGCCCTGGTGTCATTTCTTGATTTCTCAGATAAGGAGGCCAACTCAGCTATAGGACTGCTCACAGACTTGGCTCTGGAAGAAAGGTAATTTTTATTTCCAGAAATTGACATTTCTTCTGCAACCTTTGTTAAACTGTCTGATCTTTAAAAATGTGCGGTGTGTAGGGAGGCTTGGCCAGCATCACAAGATTCACTGAGTAGGAGGACTGGCGCCTTCCAAGCAGGCGGCTGGAGTTAGCCACTCCCGTCCCTCCACATGCAGGGAGCCCCAGTGTTCGATGGGTTCGGAAGCAGCAGCAGACTTAAAACAGTACCTCTTACAGCAAACAAGCCTACAGTGTAGTGGAGAAGCTTCTTTCCCTTCATCAGTACCTAATGGGAACTGCCCAGCAAATGTGTGTTGAATGAATGGGAGAGAAGGCACAGTAGAAGGCAACCTTCTCTTGGGGGACCAGTGACATTGTGGGTAACCGTCCCTCATCTCCACCTGACTGCTGGGGAAGACAGTAAATGTCTCTCTCAGATTTTCATAATTCTTGAGGTTTCTTGTTTAAGTGCATCTCTTGTCTGTTTTTTAAATTTCCTCACAAACTTTGGGGTGTCTTGCTTAGAAATGGTCATACAATGAGACAGAGCTGTTTGTGCTCATAGGCCGATGGCATGGGCTGGGAACGGGTAAGAGCCACTCTCGTACGTGCAGATGTGTGTACATCTGGGCCTTTCCCACGACTGTGTTCCAGAAACATGCTTGGACTGTGTTTCCTGTTTGCAGGGCACACAGGCTCAGAGCACGGGGAGAGCAGGGGTGGTGGTAAGTCAGCTTGGCAGACATCTAGGGCTTCTGGCAACTTCTGCATGGAGAAAGCTGCCATCTGAGGTCTGCTGTTTAACATCAAAGGCAATTCTCCAGACTTAGAAAAAATAAAGCCACATCCATCCATTCTGACCCTCCCCCACGTTTGGTGGGGGAGGGTCAGAATAAATCATCCATGCACACCGCAAATCCCACAGGCCCAGAGTTTGGGACAGTCTGCTCCATTAGCCAAGGTGCTGTGTTTACATTATAGTGTGTGCAGAAATAAATCAAGGGATGTTTTCTCAACAGATTCCAAGTCTGGTTCCAGGCCAACCTTCCAGGTGCACTCCTGGCACTCACAGGTGTTCTGGTGAGCAAAGCCCCTCACTTTTATCACCTGCGACAGGCATTCTCAGGCGCGTGAGCAGAGCCACTGAAACACAGTTCACGCTCCAGGGTTCCTGTCGTGGCTCAGGTTGATTAATCATTTACTCACAGCTGGAATCTGCACAGTCCTCGGGACAGGTGGAGGTGGCGTAGGGATGGGTCCAGGACAGGGGAGACAAAGGTGGATGTGGACTGTGCATCTTTGGCGAAGGCAGAGAGGGGGTCAGTCCCTGTCTGTCCCCTTCTGACCCCAATACCCTTCATAAGGACCGCAGGGCAGCCCTGTCCCCTCAGTAGCAGTCATCCCCACCAGGAGGGTTAACAGAAATCTGAGCCAATGAAGCAGGACATAGCAGGATGGGGTTCTCCTAGGAGAGCTTGCTGTGACGGAGACTTGTCCTGAGGGAGCCATTGGAGTCCCAGGGGACCTGAGAGCACATCCACACCTGCGTATTACACACATATGGAAATGGGAGCTCTGAGAAGGGACAAGACTTGCCCAAGTTCTCCGAGCTGATTAGTGGCATCCCCAGGATGAAGCCCTAGGCCCCCCTATCCCAGGCTGAGGCGCTGGGTCTCTCCCTCTGTGTGCCTCCATCCTGGTGCCAGTGTGAGCCTGTTGACGCCCCTGGGTGACATTACGCTCTCTGGTTCCCAGGCATTTTCATGAGGGACATCCCTCAAGATGGCTCTGGCATTGTTTGCCTGCTCTCTGCAGACTTTCTTTCTCTTGACTCCTTCCAGAAGAGAGACCCCATGATAACCAACCCCTCAGCTCTCTGCCGGTGCATTGCTCTCCTGGGGAACCTCAGTGCTGAGGCCGCCATCCGAAAACAGATGTCTGCCTCTGAAGAATTCCGGGAGGCCTGTTTGGGCCTTATGGTATTGTAACTTTTCTAGTCAGAATTGGTCTTTTCCCTGCTTTGGGAACATTGGCTTCTTATTGATTATCTGGCTTTTCCAAAAATTCTGTTTGAGGGGCGCCTGGGTGGCTCAGTGGGTTAAAGCCTCTGCTTTCGGCTCAGGTCATGATCCCAGGGTCCTGGGATGGAGCCCCGCATCGGGCTCTCTGTTCTGCGGGGAGCCTGCTTCCTCCTCTCTCTCCCTGCCTGCCTCTCTTGCCTACTTGTGATCTCTGTCAAATAAATAAATAAAATCTTAAAAAAAAATTCTGTTTGAGGGTACTGGAGCCAATGGCTTATCCCTTCTATAACCATAGATTTTGTGGGTGACCAGCCTCACAGAGCCCTCTAGGTCAAGCCTCAGCCCTCCTGGAGAGAGTTGAAGGATTTTCTGGTAGAGTTGGCGTGGCTACCCATGTCAGCCCCTCGCTCTCCAGTTTAAACCCAGGACCAGGCCAAACCAGAGTCACGTGGCACAGGCACGGGGGACTCTTTGCAAGTCTCCTGCACTAACACTTATCTATGGAACTGGTCTCTGATCTTGAAAACACCCTCTAGGTTCATGACATTGACAACTTAGGGCATGTAAGTAATGCTGGGACCATTGCCAAGGGGATGAGACGGCCATGAAAAGCTGTAGGGCAGAAAGGTCACTGATTACTTTGCTTTGTTTCCAAAGGCCCGGTGTGCGGAGGATGTGGACCTGTTCAGAGAGATCTTGTACACACTCCTGGGACTTGTGATGAACTTGTGTCTTCAGTCCCCCATCCTCTATGAGGTGCAGCATTTTTTCCTCCCTGCCAGAAGCCCTGGGACACCCCAAGCCGGTGCCATTGCTAGAACTGATCTCATTTTCACAAAGAGGATAGCATGGGGACTCACAGCCTGGCAGCGGGAGTGGGGGATGCGGGACAGATGCTCTGTCACTTTGTTCCTCCGAGAGATGTGTGAGTCACTCAGGGATAGCCCAGTGGGTGTGTTGAGCACGATGCTTGGTTCTGCATTTACCAAGTCAAACAAAATGGGGTCTCTGATCTCGAGAGACTGCCCTGTCGTGAGGGAGACAGCTGTGGCAAGAAGTAAGATGATAGAAGAAGGGGATGCGAGGGGACTATGGCGAGGGGTGCGTTCTGTTTGCTCAATAGGTGCTCCAGAGAGGGTTCAGATCAATAGGCTGTTCACACATCCTCCTGTCTCCCTGTCGTGGCAGGTTTGGGCCTCGGAGGTGAGCAAGACTTGCATCTTTCTACTGAACAGCCAGGACGGAGGGATCCTGACAGTAAGTGTCTCCCAGGGAAATCCAGAAACAGCTTCCTTTGTGGTTCCTGGGGATCCGGGGATACCCTCCCCCCCAGTGCCCATCTGTGGACCCTCTGGAGTCCAAGCACCCAAGCTAAGAATCCCTTTTCCATGTAGTTTGCAACTTAACAACTCACACAGTGTAATTTATCTGATTTGTCCTACTCCAGGATATCCTGGTGCAAATTGGAGAGGCCACAAGATTTGGTTTAGATTCTCTTTTTCCCTAGTCAAGAAAGCCAGGCCTGTATTTTGAAGCCCATGACCCTGGAGGTTATTTATGCATAATGGTTCTAGCCCTCTTAGAGATATGTGCTGGGATAGCCTTCTCATTTCTGTTTCTGACATTTGGATAAGAAAGTCAAGAAAGCACTGTGATTAACACAGAGCATCGGGAGAACATCAGTATGATTCAGCAAACTATTTACTGCCATCCCAGGATGGGTTCTTTACTCACCTAAGTAATCACCCCAGCTTTCCCACCTATTAGTTCAGGGCCCTGGTGCTTAGAGAAACAACTAGGGTACATCCAGGAGGTCTGGGAAACCAGCTATTCAAGGGCACAGACTGGGGACTGGGTCCAGGATCATTATAAAGGTTCCGAGCAGATCCAACAAGTCCTGCTTGGGGCTAGTGTGCCTACAACTTCCCTGAATCAATTCAGACATGATAGGATGGAGGTTTTTTTGTTTTGTTTTGTTTTTTTCTTTTAAAGATTTATTTATTTATTTATTTGACAGATAGAGATCACAAATAGGCAGAGAGGCAGGCGGGAGTGGGGAGGGGGGTGGGAAGCAGACTCCTTGCTGAGCAGAGAGTCCAATGTGGGGCTCGATCCCAGGACCCTGGGATCATGACCTGAGCCAACGGCAGAGGCTTTAACCCACTGAGCCACCCAGGCGCCCCAGGATGGAGGTTTTTAATGTGAACTCTGGGAATGTGTGGTGGGTCTCCAGGTTCCCCGGATTATACAGACAATTTTGAGAGTATGTGCACTTTCATGGGAAAGCATCATGGCTTTCATCAGATCCTCACAAAGAAATCCATGACCCCAAAAGTGGTGAGCGCCACTATTCTCAGGTGCTTGGGTTTTTCTGAATGATGTAGACCAGATTGAGGCCTAGGGTGGTTGTGAACTAACCCTTCAAGGACTCTCTCCTGGCCAGATTTTCCTAGGACTCTGCCCAAGCCTCAGTCCGGGGCTGACCTGCTTGTGGAGCACAGCAGAATGTCAGCAGGGGGGTTCTGGCCCTTCCCCACTCTCTTGGGCCTAAAGAGATCCAGAGTGTCAACTATAGCAACATTCTAGCAACTGCAGGGAGCAGCTGAGGGAAACAAAACTCATAATATGATAATACACACATTTATCCCTTCTCCCTCGGGAGAACCTCATTAAAATCAGACTGAAAGCATTAGAGAACATCAACAACAAAGTTAGAAACACGTTGACAAAACGAACAGGCAGGAGGTCACCAGTTGGTTCTTTAATCATTCTAACCTGCTTCTGGAAGATGGAGAATAGCTGCGAAAGGCATAATTCACGAGGCAGAGCCAAGGAGACCGTGCCTGCTACAGATGCAGGGACACGGGTCAGCCCTGGAGGACCCTGGAAAAGATGGAGACTCCAGAACACCAGGTACAACACGGCACGGATAAGAGATGGGGGACTGTGTGGGGCAGCCAGGCAGCTATCCCTCAGGTGGAAAATTCGAGCTTGCTTTCTCTCATGGAATTGAAAGACCAGAGGAAAATATTTTGCTTTCTAGGATTTGGAAGTGCCTCCTTTCCACCTGTCAGTCAACAAACTCCCCATGAACACAGCATGCCCCAATATATTTGTACAGCTTTTTCACAAATGTGCCCAGAAATGGGCAGCTAGGATCACTGGACATTTCAGGAAAGCTGCACACAGAAATAGAAAAACCAAGATTAATAGAAAAATCAACTCAAAAGAAAGAGATGATATAGGAAACAAAAAATAACTATTGTTTGTATCCTCGGAAAGATTCAAGGCAGTGTTCTATCTAAAAAACAGTAACAGCTAGCTATTTAAAAAAGGAAAGAAAAGAAGGAAGGAAGGAAGGAAATAAATTGGAACTGGAAGATCATAAATGGAATCTCCCAGAGAATAGAACAGACAGACAAGATGAAGGAAAAGCTCCGAGACCCCGAGGGTCCATCCAAGAAGTGTACCTGGCAGGGGGGTGTGGAGCCCTGCGGGGTGGCCGGGACTTTCTTTGCCAGAGCTGAACTGGTTGGTTCTGTGTCGAGCTGAAGTGAGCCGGGCCTCTGTGTGCTAGGGGACCGTGTTTCCAGCCCTTGGAGTCACCTGCCTCCCAGCTATCGAATGAACGCTGCTTACCATGTGGGCCTCCACATTTGTAAAACCCAAGGTGCGGGTTTTGCTTCCCATACTAATGATTGTTTTTCCCTCCCCAAGCGACTTGCTGACTTTGCAAGGTCATCAGCTCTTCTGCACAGAACGGTTAATCATCTTTCCTTTCTGCTCCACTCAGAGAGCTGCCGGCGTCCTGAGTCGCACCCTTTCTTCCTCCCGGAAAATCGTGGAGGAGGCCCTGAGAGCCGGAGTGGTGAAGAAGATGATTAAGTTCTTGAAGGTAGAGTGAGCTCCTCAGGGACACACACTTGAATTCCCAGGAGCGTCGTAGATCACCTGGGGGACAGAACTACGGAGGGCTGTGTCCAGTTACGGGCCCACATTGTTCCCCTGCCCTAATGTTACACTTCCGGACTAAGGATTCCTTCCGTCTGTCACCCACGTAGCACTCTCAACATCCACGTAAGATTGTTGGACAAATAATTAAGTTCATGGAGAAGCAGCCGTAAAAACTACGTAGCAGGCAACCCTCATTTAAAGGTGCACGGCCTCTTTCCCTGAGAAAGACCATTGGGGTGGCTTTCCACAAGGTCCCACGGGCCCCTTACTTTGCTCCCGTCTGCTCACCGTGCTTCCACGGCTGCCTGGAGAGAGACTGCGCTCCCTCTGTGGGATACGGAGAGTGCAGCCTTGCTATGGGACAAAAGATGCTCCCGTGAGAGCAGGTCAATGCCACGGTTGAGCAGACTCGCTGAGAGGACAGGTGCGGAACTAGGCTGCCGTCTGCGGCCCCTGCCTGGCGAGCTTCACCCACCCGTGTCAGTGTGGCGACCCCATGGCAGATCTTCCCATCAGAGCCCAGGCCGAGCAGGGCCAGGAAGTGAGCTCTGTCGGGGGGTCGCTGCTGGGGCGCGGCAGCACTGAGGGGCTGGGACGGTGGGTCAGACTTCAGGCTACACGTGGATGATGACCATCACTCGCTCCCGATCGCAGGCACGCACATGTGCATCTTAAAGACCCTGCCCTGGGTGATTTTGAGGGTTATGATCTGACAGTTGTCACCTCTTAAAATGATCGACATTTGTGATGTTCTCCATGCAGGCCTGTCAGCTTGACAGCCTTAGCAAGTCCCTCCCCATTCTCCAGTGGTGAAATGACCCGGGGTCGGGGGGCACGGGGGGCTCTTCCTCTCCCCTTGGTGGATCTGCCAGCCGACAGCATCCCCCACTCCTCAGCCACCCACTTGCAAAGCCTTCTGCGGGCAATTACCCAGGTGTGCATGACAGGCCCGCAGTCCTGTCGGAATTCGTATCGGGCTGTGGGCTGTCTTACTGGGGACCTGAGTAACACCAGCCCGACAGGGACTTGGCCTGGTCCTTGGAAAGCGCAGGCCATTCTCAGGGGAGCAGTGTTTCAGAAGTTCCAGAAGCCACACGAACACAGGCACAGTTTCTCGCTACTTTCTGGCCCAGAACAATCCCAGGATTGAGTTTCTTTTTTCTGATTTCATTCTGAAACCCAGGCAGGGGGCCAGACGGCATCACGCTACGCCATAAAGACACTAGCTGTCTGCACAAACAGCTCTCACGAAGCGCGAGAAGAAGTGATGAGACTGGATAAAAGTAAGTGATTGTTTCCTTCAGCGGAGCCCAGAGAGTCAGCTGTCCTGGAGGCCGCAAAGGGAGCTGGGACGAGCGGGGAGAGACTCCCGCAGCCCTGGACTTCCGCAGTGTTTACCGAGTGAGATGGCTGTTTCTCCCTTCTGGAAACGTTTCATTAGCCTTCGGCCGCACACGTGTAGCGTGCGCTGCTGTGCCCCGGCTCAGAGAGAACGGGGTCAGTGCGGGGAGCCACCCCCCCACAAGTAAGCGGAAATGGTTTCTGAAGTCTCCTGCTGAAGCTGTTCTAACACAGGTTCTCACGCTTCAAAGGGTGTGTGGGGGACACCTTCGGCCTTTAGTGAACTGGGGAGTGGCGGAGTTGGAGCCAGCACTCGTCTAGTAACGGAAAGTGGCCGCAGGCATCTGCAGCCGGGGGCCCCGGTGAACCAGCCCGCTGATGTCCGCCCTCACACCTGCTCTGGGACGCGCGGGGAGTGGACGGAGTGGGCCCTTCTGGGTCCTGCCCCTTGCCCTGCAGCCACAGGGAGCCGGCTGTCAGCTGGAGTGTGGGGGGTAAGAACGGGGACTTCAGGGGAGACAGACCTGCCTGCTGCGTACCATTCGTTCATGCCACAGCCGTGTCACCCCAGGCACTGCTCTGGGCACCTGAGGAACGCTGGAGACGCGGCAAGACCTGAGGAGGTTCACGGTGCTCCGCAAATCCTTGCTCAGCGATGACCCGTCAGAGCTTCTGGGGACGCTCAGTGTCCACGGACACCCCCTGGGCCCCTCGTATCCATTGCTAGCCTCCTGTTTGGGATCCGGAGGGACCGATGCTTGTTCTCTCCCCCCCCCCCCCCGCAGAGTTCAGCATTCTGATGACGCTGCTCCACTCCGAGGACGAGGTCGTGGTGGGCAATGCCGCCCTCTGCCTGGGGAACTGCATGGAGGTGCCCTGCGCGGCGCCCTCCCTGTTGAAGACGGACGTCGTGCAGGTGTTGCTGAGACACGCGGGGGGCGATGCACAGAAGACGGCCGTGCAGCTGAACGCGGGGATCGCTCTGGGCAAGCTGTGCACGGCCGAGCCCAGGTATGCAGTGGCTCCTGGCCAGATGGCCCGTGTGGGTCACGTCGCAGAAGGCACGGGGCCAACAAAGACACTGAATGGTGGCTGGGCCTCTGTGCCACCCAGGATCCAGGGGGAGTTGTGGGAGCCCTGGTGCTTCCTGAGCACACAGGTGTGGGCCCAGGAGCTGCTTTCCTGAGGGGACGGGGGAGCTCCCAGCTCCAGTCAGAGTGGGAAAATGCTTCTCTGACAGGGATCTGCTCTGCGCACTCATGGCCACTGTCTTCCCTCCATCCCACTCCCTCCTGCTCCACCAGCTTCTCGCCCCTCTTCCCACACACCCCTCCTGCTTCACATTTTTGCCTGGGGCCTGAGCATATGGGAGAATGTCCAGGGAGGATAACGTTCTCGTGCCGGAGAAAACTGAAGCGAGAGGAGGAATGGCGCGTTGCAGACCACCTGGCAAGCCGGGGCAAGAGATCTGGGCTTTAGCTGTGTACATGGCTTCACTTTTAGCTTCTGTTCTGCCCTGGCTGGGTTCTGATGTGCTAAAACACCTAGGCATTCATCCTCCCAGAAGGGGCCACCCGTATCTGAGGGAAGGAGTCTCGGTATAGAAGGGGGTGCCTTCCACGGACAGGGAGCTGTGCTGGCCTGCCTGACTCCTTCCCTTACAGACGAAGCCCTCTGATTCCTCCTCTGGAGAATGAGAGGGTTGGCTTGGATGACATGTGAGGCCCTTTCACCGTTCGTCTGATTGTCCTAATGCAAGGCCTGGAGAAAATCTTTCTTCTCCAGAACGCAGGGTGCATTAGCTGGGATGAGCTCAGAGTGGCAGCCTACTGGGGAGTCCCTGAGAGCAAGGTCCCATCAGATCAGCCTGTCCATCTGCCACTCGCAGACAGCATGTGGTGTTCTGTGGACCTGCCTTGACGGCTAGGGCTCCCAGGGCAGCAGCTCCTCCCTTCCTGCCTTGCCGGCCAGCTTCTCCCTGAGCGGGGGTGGCTCCGGGCGCCACGCATTGACGTGCCCAACTTTGTGTTCTGATTCTGGCAGATTTGCCGCTCAGCTGCGGGAGCTGCACGGGCTGGAGATTCTCAGCTCCACGATGAAGTACATCGCTGATTAAGACACATGGCGTCTGTGCACGTTTTTCACAAACGCAGAGCCAGGTGCTGTGGGTGGTCCCGGTGCTAATAAAGACTTTTCGAACGTCCGCTCCAGAGATGAATACTGTTTCCAGTGCTTGCCTTCTGGCTTTCACGGGTCATGGGAGAGTGGGCATCAGGCAGTCCACAGTGTTGGAAAACCGCTCAGCGTCCCCCATGCTTTCTTCTACAGTCCCTTCCTGCCCGCAGGGACTGGACGCCAGCAGACAGAAAGCCACATTTCCCAGATTCCCATGTAAGTAGTGGTTCTAGAAAGGAGCTGGATTCTGCTGGCTGAACGGCCCTTCTTGCCCCTGTGGCTGTTCTCTGCTGGCACCGTACTAGAAACATCCAGCGTTTTGACAGCGGGATCTCAGTGTCCGAGTTCCAGCCCGGGGACTGTGGTTGCAGCTGCTCGGGCCCGGCCTGCCACTGTGCCAAGTGCCCTTGAATTCGGTGGGTTGAGTGGTAAGCGGCGACTCGCCGGGCAGGGAGTTCTTGACGATCTAGAGACTCGTCCCCAGAAGCCCCGCCCGGTGCCTTTGTCCAACCCCATCGAAGGATTTACAAACACCTGCCCCACGGGTTACATGGTTTTCTGCCTGAAGTACCAAAGCAGGGGTACCTGTCTCCACCCCGACCTCAGGTAAACGTCGAGGCATTTATTCCCCAGACCCACCCTGCGCTCTCCCCCACCCCCCAAACACACTGCTCCCTTGACGCTGCTGCCTCTGGACACCAGGTCCCTAAGTGACAAGTCCAACAAGTGACACCCTTCTCCCATGGCTCAGCACAGTCACGTGACTGTTTTAGGCTGGACAGCAGGACCCTCGTGCTTTCGTGAACACTAAGAGTGTCAGAGCAGAGTTCCGAAGACCTCCGGTCCTGGCCCGCTACCTGGCAGCTGTTTGACTCCGGGCAAGTCGCTTAACCTCTCTGAGCTTTGACTGCTGCTTCTGGAAAAGCTAGAGGAACACCTGTCCGACCAGTCACTTGCATTGCTGTGACGCCTCCACGAACTTCAGTGGCACTCGGGAAACTATGAAGTGCTACACAGAGATGACCAGGCCCCATCTTGAGGTCGAAGGGGTTGACTGTGACATCGGTCGGGTTAAATCCAAGGGGCCCGAGGAAGGGTAAATCCCATGTGCCTTTAGGAATCAGAGCTGGACATTTTCTGGACCACATAGGAGAGGAAACGCTCCCCCGCCCCAGAGTTTCTATTCAGGACACCCAAAGAAACGGTTCTTCACAAGTGCGGTAGCGCTTAGAGTGAACTAAGAACTCGGCTCCTAAAACCGAGGTAAAAAACTGGCACTTTGAGGGGCCGAAAGGAAAGCAGCAGCCCTGTGCCCGTGGTGCTGGGCCGGGGCGCCGTGCGGGGCTGGGGCGAGCTCCCTGGACAACTTCGCGATGCTGCCTCACACGGTCCCTGGGGGGCCGGCAGGTGACAGGCCACAGCAGAGAGCTCGGGACCGGCCCACTCAGGACCCGCAGGCCAATACACACACTTCGAGAGGCTACCGAATGGCCAAGGGAGTTGGCTTGACACGAAACAGAGCCCAGAGAAGAAAATGAGAAGCTACAAAATATGCCGTCAGCAGAGAGAATTCAGTGGAGCTTTAAAAATGCGAAAGGCTCGGGCTCCTGGGTGGCTCAGTTAGTTGAGTTGCTGCCTTCAGCTCAGGTCATGATGCCAGGGTCCTGGGATCGAGTCCCGCATCGGGTTCCTTGCTCAGCAGGGAGCCTGCTTCTCTCTCCACCTCTGCCTGCCTCTCTGCCTGCTTGTGTGCTTTCATGGGTGCTCACATTCTCTCTCTGTCATAAATAAATAAAATCTTTAAAAAAAAAAAAATGCGAAAGGCTGCCCGTGTCCGTAACCGGCAGGCTCGGCTCCTCTGGCCTGCGGTCCGGGCCCTCCTCCTCCCAGTCTCGGGCCGTGCCCTTCCTCCCTGGCTCTTGAAAATGGCTATTATACGTGTAATCTCTTCCCCGAAGAGTGGGGAATGTCAAATTATATTATTATCTCTGCTTCAGAGTGCCTGCCGCAAGCAGTAATCTTCCCTGCTTTAGAGGAGGCCCGGCTGCCCCGGGAGCTCCCTCCTCGCGGGGGGGTAGAGAGGAGGCTTCATCTCCAGCGCGAGTCGGCCCTGCCTGGTCCCGGCCCGGCCCGGCTGACGCACTCTCACCTCCAGGCTCCCGGGCGGGGTGGAAGAAGCGAACCGGGTGTTGGAGAAGGGGTTCCTGCTGTACCACGAGCCGCTAGCACCGTCCTTCCCGCTCCGCGGGCCATGGGCTTACTCTGAGAAAGGCGTCAGCTGGTTCCACAGGCAGAGGAGTCTCTCCTAAAGAGAGTGGGGCCGGTGTGGGACTTCATAAGCACCTGTCGCCACCACAGAGCTGTCAAGGGACAGATGGAAAACAGCTGTTCTGGACAACGTGCTGGCCGTGGTTCCAGAGGCCAGCGAGGCGGGACTGAGGTCACATGTTGGGAGGACCCAAGTGGAAGGGGCAGGACATGGGTTGGTAAGCACTTTCCCGAGGATCTGTCACCAAGAACTTCTCGGTTTGGAGAGCCAGCTGATGTTCCTGCTATTTTCTAACTGCCTTCAAAATAGGGGCTCTTCAGAGAGCCCGGTAAGAAGGGAGTCGTTGGAGGTGAAGAAGACATTTACAGTCCACCTCCTTTCCCCACACGAGAGGCTGCCACAGGCCAGGGACCCGCAGGCCCGCAGAGGGAGAATGAGGGACGTCCACGCAGCCAGCATCCGCTCTGTGCCAGGCGCTGTAACAGGGGTCTCTAGACCCTGCCCCGGGGCAGCCTCGAAAAACCCCGGGATGGGTAAAGAAACTAAGTAGAAAGACACTAAGTACTTCTTTTCCAGGATCACAGAGCTGGTTAGTATGGGAGCCAGAATTTCACTTCCGTAAACGTTCTTCCAGCTGGGAGCATGGCTTGGGGGAAAGTCTGCTAGCTTCTCTGAGCCTCCGTTTCCTCCCTATAAGATGGAAGCCACTGTCCCGCTTCCAGAGTTCTTGGATTTGAATATAACATACATGAAGTGCTTGGCCGCCCGCAGTGACTAGAAGACAGAAGGCGTTGACTTCATGGTGACTGTTATTTCTAGGTTAGAAATTACCATGAACTCACTACCTGCCTCCTCCCATCCTCACCAAAATCTGCTCATCTCCTAGGTACCCCCATCTCAGTGAAGGCGAACAGTTATCCGGCTGTTATGTTGGCCTGTCCTCCTCTCCTGTGCCCGGTGGCAAACCCAAGGGTCCCCCGAGACCTGCCCTCTACTACCTCCAAGGCATCAAGGTCTGATGGCCTGGGCCAGGTGGGGATCTGTGCAGTGCTTACTGGTGGTGTGTGATGGTGCCGATTGCCAGGAGTGTGTGACCGGGGCCTGCATGAGCCCAGGGCCCAGGATGCAGTGGGCTGGGAGCCCTGACACAGGAGGGGTCTCCAACCCCCTTTGCCACACAGATGCTCCCTGTCACTTGCATTTTGTCCTCAGCTTAGAATCAGGAAAACCTGTTGATTCCAAAGACTGCACTCATTCCTCGAGATGCCGGCAGGGGCTGCAGAACCCCCCCCCCCAGTGCCGTGGAAAGGAAGCGTGAGTGACAGCTGACTGCCACCAGCTCGATGACCTTTTTTTTTTTTAAGCGAGACCTCTAATTTGATCTCAAATTCAAAACAGCAAAATGAAGAGGTCAGGATCTAATTTCTCCCGGGGGCGGGGGGGAGAAGAGAGGCCGCCCCTGTGCTCCTGGCCACGCCAGCCTCGGATCTGCCCAGTTCCAGGCTGAGCTCCGGCGGCGGGTGGGTTGAGAGACGCTGCTCCATGTGAGCCTGTCTGCCGGCCCTACGGCCCTCCAGCCCAGCCTGAGCATCGCTGCTCTGTCACATGGCTATCTCCAACTTCCCATTTGCGCTTTTAATCTTCAGCTGCTCCATCTGCTGGTGGAGGGCCCTCCCCCCGGGCCACAGTCCGCCCATGCGCAGGCTCCCACTGCAGCCTGCCTCTCCCTGCCGCAGAGAGACGAGTCTCCACATGAAAACGGGTTGGTCCACATACAGTGGGGATGTAGGCCAGATCAGAGGCCCACAAGATAGAAATACTGCAATGGGTGATGAGGACAAAGGTTTCTAGAATGTTCTAGCTGCAAATAGCTCAGGGACTATCGAGTCCAGCATCTGCTTTATTGGAATCCATCTGAATTCACTAGCTAAATACAATTCACGTGTCTGGCCATGCCACATCGTTTACCAATTAGGAAATCAAGACTCCCAGAGGCAGGTGCAGAGAAGGCCAGGGGCTCACAGGAGGCCCGGGGAAGCAGAAGGCACGATGGCCGCAGTGCCCGTTCCGGGTCTGGATGCCCGGGCTCAGGGCCCAGCTCCCAGCTCCATCCTTCCTAACCCCACACCCTCTGTGTGTTGCCAAGCCCCTCCACCACCTTGTCCCTAGAAGGTGGGGGATGGGTTTGAGGTCAGGATTGGAGGAGATGATTTCTGGAAGGCTCCCAGCATTGGGCTGGGTGCACAGCAAGCCGGCAGGGACCCGTGGCCACCGTGGCAGTCACTATACTGAGTCGGCTGCTGCCACGACGGGCACCCCCTGCCTGGCCAGCCCTCTGTGCTCTTGTCCAGAGTTCTTAAATATGAGGAGTCCTATCAGGGCCAGAGGGCTTGGTACGTGACCCTGCCCACAGGTGGAGGATGGAGAAGTGTTACCCAGGGTGTAGACTGGCCTCCAGAAGTGGAGGACCGGGCCGGTGAGGATGGCCAGTGGGAATCGAGGAGGGTGGAGGCAGGCGTGGGAGAGCACGGGGGCTGGAGACCAGCGTTTGATGGGAACTCTGCACCGTATGCTCGGGTTCTGGGGAAAGGGGCTCAGAAATAGGCACGCTGTAACAGTCTCCTTGCTGAGTCCCTTGTCCCCGCTCTGTCTTCAGAGCCCCCTGCACACTGCAGCCCAAATAATCCTCTTAGACCCAACTTGGCTTGTGATGTATCCCCTCTTAGCCACCTTCACACTACCGCCCACAGACTCAAGGGCAAACTCCCCTGCTGGGGAGTGTGCTCGTGCTGGGGGGCTGTATGTCGTGGGGTGCATATGGGTGTGGGGATGGTAAGAATGTAGCACTTTTTAGCTTCTCTGAAGTTTTGGCGATAAAGCACTGCTGTTGTTTTACCTGAACTACTGTAAGATTGATTGCACTTCTTACACTGCATATTAGCTACCTGTGATTCACAGGTTTTAGGTATAATTTGAAATAAGCATACCTATTAATATCCCCCAAAGTATTTTTCCTATAAGTAATATTGATAGGGGCGCCTGGGTGGACCAGTTGATTAAGCACCTGCCTTCGGTTCAGGTCATGATCCCAGAGTCCTGGGGTCAATTCCCATATCAGTCTTCTTGTTTAGCAAGGAGCCTGCTTTTCCCTTTGCCTGCTAATTCCCCTACTTATGCTCTCTCTCTCTGAAAAAAAAATTTTTTTTTTAAAATAATATTGGTAAAATCACACATGGCCCATTCAGTGTGATCTCGCTGAGCCTTAAAGGTGGCCTGGGTTTAGGGTCATATTCTGGCCCACGTCAGCTAGCTGATCCTGGGTTCACAGTGGGGCTCAGCATCTCACGGAGCCTGAGGCACACTTGTTGATGGAGACTCCCCACCACGTACTCTGTTCCCTTGGGCCAGCTCCCAGGTATTTGCCTGCACACATTCTGCTCATTCCCATCCTCTTGCTTCTGCCCCCTCCTCACTGAAAACACCTTCCTCTTCCCTCTCTTGAAATCCAATCCACTCTCCGAGCCCGGACATCATAAAAATGGCAGGTAATTTTACTGAATACTCACCAGGTTTCAGAGCCTGCCTCACGAGGTGAGTTCTCGTATGATTCTCCCTTTACTGATGAGAACATGTAGGACCGAGCATCTGGCCCAGGATGGCACAGGGTCCCTCCAGGTACACAGCAGCCCCACTGGGCTCACGCAGCCTACGCCACCCGCCTTTCTCTCAGTCTTGCGTGGCTGTGCGGCACTTTTCTTTTTTTTTTTTAAGATCTTATTTATTCATTTGACAGACAGAGATCACAAGTAGGCAGAGAGGCAGGCAGAGAGAGAGGAGGAAGCAGGCTCTCCACAGAGCAGAGAGCCCGATGCGGGGCTCGATCCCAGGACCCTGGGATCACGACCTGAGCTGAAGGCAGAGGCTTTAACCTACTGAGCCACCCAGGCGCCCCTGTGCAGCACTTTTAAATACTTAATTCCTGCAGAAATATTTTCTGTCTCTTCATGTTTTTTGCCTCAACCACTAGAATTTAAATTCTAGTTGAAATACCTGGACGATAGCAGTGAGAAGTTTTGAGGACAAGCAAAAGAGAATTAGGTGTATACAGAAGGTGTTTATTAATCTCACTCTAAGGAGGGCACGCCCTGGAGTTTGTGCTTGGCCCTGTCAGCACAGTGACAGTGGCTTCCCTTCGGTCATGGCATTCCCTTGTCAGGCTCCCAAGTCCCTGGGTCCCCTGCTCCTCAGAGAAGAACTTGCGGTGACCACAGCTGTCCTTCATAGCAGCCCTAGGATGTGGAACATGACAGTCCCCTTGGCACTGTCTCTGAGCAAATGTAGGCAAAGGCCCCATTCGCGGTCCCACGCAGATAGTCCAGGGGTTTCCAGCAGCGCCCTCAGCCTGTGGTCTGTCCCCTGCACGCGTCCCCCCCACAGGGAAGTACTTGCAACTCCCTCAAAAGGGCTTTCATGCCTCTGCCCTCACTTCATGCCAATGATACCCCGATCAGGCTGCCTGTTATTTCCCGTCTGAGGCCAAGGAAAGAAGAGTTCAGAGACTGCATGTCTTGCCCAGAATTTCCCAAGGAAATCGTGGCCGAGCCAGGCCCCAAATCCAGCCTTTGCCTCGAACCTCGCTGCCCACTGCCTAGCCTTGGCTCTCCTCTTGTTAACTTTCTGGCCCAGGCTGCAGCACAGGGAGGTGGCCAGTCCTCACTCGCTCCCTGAGTGTGAAGTGGAAAGCGAAACCCTAACCCCTTTAAGGTTTTATCTGAAAGCCCCTCTAATCCATCAGCGGTCAGTTAGATAACCGCTTAAGTCTCCCCACTACAAAGGATTACTTTCGCAGCCGATCTGGAGCCACACATTACCAGAGGCGTGGGATGGTGGTGGGGGCAAGCCAGGGCACCTCCTCTGGGACGGTGCCCGCATTTCCAGAGTCTGTTGTTCACCCTCAGGCTGGGGAGCCCAGAGCCTGACCTTCCAATAAGCGGCTCTTCAGCCAAGGTCATTTAAAAGACATCTTGATCCTGAAAAGCTCCTCATTCATTCAATAAATAGTTATTAAGCACCTACTATGTGTCAAGCTGTGTGCAAGATAGCATCAAATGCCTTTGAGTGAACTAGATACATCTCTTCCCCATTTCTATTATAATCAGAGCAGAGCAACATTGGGGGGCGGGGATCAGCCACACAGAAAGCTCCTCTTGGCTCTAATGTGGTCTTGGCCCCTGATCCATGCACCTGGCATGAGGAATTAGAGAAACATCCGATGAGGGCTGTGGTTCTCCAAACCCCAGCCCTTGGATTACAGGGATTATGGCTCTAAAGTCGAGGTATGGGGGTGGGGGAGGGGGTGCCTGGTGTCCTTCAAGCGAAGGGAAGCATTTGGAAGTCTTCAGACTTCCCTTGGTCTAGATCGGTGCTAGAGCAGTTTATAAAGGGAGGGATCGTGTCTGATGAAGCAGACCCTCTCCTACGTGGTTTTATTTCTAGGTCTGTTTCTACCTGACTCAGCTGTGACTTTTACCCCCCAGGGCAGTTTAGATACACATCAGGAGCAATTTGGTGTGCGCCATTGACCCAGTGAGCAGAAGGGGAGACCCGTCCCCTCCCCCGACCCTGCTCCCTGAGCACCAGTGAATGATGTCGGACAACTGCCGCTAGACCTGCTCTCACCTCTTCCTTGAATGTTTGCTGGGGATACCCGCCTCCCTTAAAGTGCTCTCGGTCTCGGGTCCTGCTTGGGCCACACAGCTGAGGCTCTGGATCATTAAAAAGTAATAAAGGAATATGTGCCTCCCCCACTCCCAACCCGGCTTGTCAGAACTAGTAGAATCATATCAAATTCAGGTCAGGAATTGAAGTAGAAATAGTATTTTTGGAATAAGGACTTTCTAAATAGCTTGGTTATGTGCTGCCGTCACCACAGTCATTGAGAAAAGAGAATCACTGTCTGCAGGGGTGGCTGGGAAATGTCACTCGTTCAGCAGTAAGAGGCTAGGAAAGGTGACCCCCACTGGGTTCTTTCTGAAGGCACTCTGAAACCAGCATGGACCAAGAGCTGGCATTCCAGCCCTGCCCTAGCCAGGTTTATGACCTTGGAGCCATCATCTGACCTCTCTGGGTCCCAGCCTCTGACGTGCCATTGCTGTGAAGACTGGACAATTGGTATTTGCTTGCCCTGTACCCATTCTGCCTGTTCTGGTAATGACTCCCTGATTTTTCCTGGGGGTAACCACTCCTCTGCCACGGTTAACCACATGATTCAGGAGGAGCTTGAGTCTAACCCTGGTTTCAGAAAACATAGAACCCAGGACCTGCCAATCACAGCACTGTCCATCCCTTTCATCTTACTAATTGGTTCAGAGATGGTCACATGACCAGAGGAGTGCCAAGCAGGGCTCAGCCCAGACTTGTGCGGGAAGCTCTTCCTTCACTGATGCTTCCCCGGGAAATAGGAGATGACTTTGGAGCTGTGCTGTTGACTTTACTGTTCTCGGCTTCTCAGAGAATGGAGTCAACAGAAGAAAGCAGCCCAAGAGTTGAGAGTCCTGACATCATTATTCTGAGCCCCCAGATCCTGCTGTATCCAAGGCTGTCACTGGCTTCCCAGTTATGGGAGATAGTAAATCCCCCTTTCTGCTTCTGCCCATTTGAGTTGTCACTGTTACCAAAGGGGCCCTTGTCTGTCCGCTGGTCCCTTTCATCCTGCCTGAGTTCTACTTACCCTGAAAGCATCAATTTAAATGTTGAGTTGTCCTGCCCCATTTCTCCTATCTCCTTTCTTTCCACAATTTAACACAGACACATATTATTCTAACATGCGCTATCATTTGCTTATAAGGACATACTGTTTACTGCTTGCACCCCACCTCCCTTCCCACCAAAATGTGAACTCCATAGTTTTTGTTAGTTCCCAGCCCTGATGTGACCAGAAACCTAGAAAAGTGTCAATGCAGGACAGGTGCTCAATAAATACTTGTTTGAATGCTAACATTTAGCAGGAAAAGGCATTAGGGGACTTGCACAAGGGTCAGCTTGGTGTGAAGTCTGGTTTTAAACTCTCCATGCCCCCCGCCTCCACCTCCCACTGGTTGTAATGGTTTGGGCTAAAATACTATAGTGAACAGTGGCTTCCATTGTCAAGTGCCCACCACGTGCCAGGCACTGGGGTAAGTGCTGGGCACATGCAGAAGACAGACACAGTTTCTTCTCTCAACAGGGGTCCGCTCAAGAGAAAGGGGGTGAACACACACAAAACCACATGCCATTGGAGCTAGTGTGATGTTTGCAGTACAGAGCTAGGACTTTTAGTCTAGCAAAGGCCACAGGGGTCAGACACTCGTCCCTGGGAGGGGTGCCTTCTGAGCTGTGTGCTTCCTAAGCTGGGAGAAGGACAGGACAGGGATGGGCATGGATTGAGCAGGAAGAGGAGATGGGGAGAAATGAAGGACACTCAGACTACACCAAAGGCTGGGGCAGGAAAATGTGATCTGATTCCCTCCTTCCCTTGTCCGGCTGTCCTGCAGCCGGCTCCATTAGTCCCTTACCTAGTCTTTGCTTCCCGACCACATTCTCTCTTACAAGGCCAAGTAGTTGGGAGTCTTTTACCCTTGTGTTTTAAGGCATAAAAGACTCAACTTCCTTTGAGACCACCTGCTCCCACCTGCTCCCACAACATCAGCATTCTGGAAATATCCATAGGCTGTTGTCTAAACCAGTCTTTGTTTCTATGAAAAGCCAGCCCTGGCTCTCCACACCACCACCGCCATTGGATGCCTGGAAAGGGGACATCCTCCATTCCAAATTCCTCCTGACTGAGTGCTCCCTGGAGCACCCATCACTCCTTCTCTTCTGGGACATCCCTGGGTAACTCTTCCAGGAGAGAGAGGCTAGCTCAGGGCTGGATGAAAGCCAAAAGGCTCCCCTTTCTGGCCTGAAGTCCCATCTGCTGCACCCTATGTGCCAAGTTTCCATACTCAGATGCAAATGTGCCGGTACGTGTGTAGTCTGCTCTTACTGGTGGAAAAGTCTTTCAATAGTCCTAGGGACACATTGCCTTCTTTCCTGCCAAAAAAAGCAGAGACAAAGATTCATTTCCACTGTGACTAAATAACCCATGAGTTTCTCCAGAAGCGGAAATTGTTAGAACGAATGCAGACCTTTCCATCAGCACAGCTTCCAAAGATATCTTTTAGCCTCAGGCAAAGTCCTGATAGTGAGATGTTAGTCAAAGCTCGGTCTTCAGTGCGGGGCCCCACCTACATTCACACTGGCCTGAGGGTTGATGGAAGATGGACCGTCACAGAACACCCAGTGCTCATTTCCGCTGCAGGGGGTCCCCATTGCTCGAACCTGGCCTCGGGGCCCATGACCCCAGCACCGCACCAGAATGAGCCTCAAGTCTGAGGGCCCATGTTTCATTTTATCAAAGCTCTTAAGGCCATCTTAACAGTATTAAGAGCCTTTGCCTTGGCCAGGGACAAGCCAGATTCAAGCCCTGGGGCATCTAATTACCGACTGCATGACCACAGGCAAGTTACTTAGCTCCTGTAAACCCATAAAAATGGGAATACGCATAGTACTTAGCTCAGGGGATAGATTAAATGAGATAATGTGGGCTGATCGCTGTGGACAGAGTGGGCACAAAGTGAAGACTCAGTAAATGACAAGTCTGAGCCTCACTCCTGGTCCCTGGCAACAAGCCACCCCGGTAACTGGGCCAAGGAGTCCACCCCGGTAACCATGGCCAAACCCGAATGAGGTGCCAGTCCCTCTAAGGGTGGGACAGAGAGCAATGTCAGGAAGGGGAGCTCCCTGCAGACAGGCACCCAGCCTCTCACCCTACTGTCCCTGCTGACCCCTTCTTGGTGACCTTCAGCACACCAAGACTGGTTGACAGAGACAAAACAAAAACAAAAACAAAAACAATAAAGGTAACATTAGGCCAGTCAAGTCAAAAAATTCAGACCAGAAAATCCCCATTGCAACTTTTTGACTCCATTCTTCAGTGGAGGGGGTGGGGTGGGTTCTGGTCCCCAGACCCAGCAGCAGAGACCCCTAGCACAGTCCTCAACCCTTCAGAAACCCTTAGTACAGGTGAGCAAGAATAAATAAATCAATTTCCCAACTTAAGGCTGGGTGGAAATGGCGGGGGGTGGGTGGGGGGGTGGGGGGGGTCTTCTCTGGGCTCCCGTTCGGGACACCTTCCTCCCCAGGCACTTCCCGTGGCCCCAAGGGTGGCAGGTGGGGTACCAACGGAAGGCTGAGACTGAGGAAGGGTGCTGGGGGGAAGCGGGGGTGTCTCCAGGGGGAACGGACCCTCCTCCCAGGCTCAGGTTGGGTTGTTCCCGCCCCCCCGCCCCCCCCCGCAGGGCAGGCTCGGCCCCTCCTCCCGGGAAGGTGGAAAGGCGGCGCCTCCCCATGCCCACCCCCGGGGCGGAGCGGCAGGAAGGCAGGAAGCCGCCACCAGCCCAGCCTTGAGCCTCGCCTGCACCCGGGCCCGGTGTGGATGGAGGATGCGGGGCCTGGAGGGGCCGGGCCGCCTCCGACCCCATGGCCCCCTGGGGCAGCGGCTGGGCAGCCTCTCGGTCTTCACCCGCGACAACTTCGAGGGCGCCTGGCGCCGTGTGGCCCGCGGCGGCCTCGGCCCCGCGCTCCGGGTGCGGCGCAGGCGCTGGAGCAGCGAGTCCGCCCTCAGGCCCCCCACCCGTGCCCTCCAGGAGGCCGCCCGGTACCTGCCTGCGCTGCCCCGCCCGGTCCGGAGGGCACGGCCGGAGGCCCCGGAGCTCCCCTGGGAGGGCTGCGGGGCTTGACCCCGGCACGGCCCTGGCAGCTTGTGTCCGCACCTGAAACGCGGTTGGGCCCCGGTTCCCCTCTGTGGAACGCACGGAGGGCCGGGGAGGGGGGCGAGAACTACCCTCCAGAAACAGTTCGGCCTATCTGACCTCCCAGACTGGCCGGCCCCCTTCCGGCTGGGTGTCAGGGTGGGGGTGACTGCCCCCATGGCCCTCTGCGTGGATCCGCCCCAGGTTCTCCGCCAGGCCCGGCTGGGCTTGCCCCGAGTCTGTGGCACTTGGCCCAGGGACACTCAGTGACCTGTGCAGAAGCACACACTCCCTCTCCGCCCTGTGGCTATGGGCTTGGCCCCGGCCCAGCCAGTGCAGGCTAGAGGAGGCGTGGGGACTGGAGACTGCCCAGCCTGCAGGCCTGAGAGCCTGCCCAGGGGGTGTGCCAGAGCTCAGGTAGGTCTTGCTGGCAAGTCAAGCTGGGGATGCGTGGCTCTGTCCTTGCTTTTGTTTCCAGCTACCCCCCCCCCCCCACCAGGTGCAGTGTGGCCCACCCTGGGCGTGCCTCCTTTCTCTCTTGGCTGCCTCTTTCTCGCTACCTGCACCTGTCTCTGTCTTCCCACTGAAATGGGCTCCAGTCTCCTTCCCATCGGATTTGCTTGGAGTGGCCGTGTGCTTACCCGCCTGTGCAGCCCTGAAGGAGGCACTTAGGGCATGAAGTCTGAGTGTGAGAATTGTGTCGTTCTCCCAAGACTCCCAGGCCATCAATCAAAGGGCCTGGTGAGGGGCATCTCCTATTGGCATCTTCTGTGGATGTCGTGTTCTCTTCGGTCACCATGCAAGTCCCCAAGACAGAGCCTCTGGTCCCACACACTTGAGACAGCCCCTCCTCTAATTCCTGGACCCTCCAGCTGTTTCGCGGATGTGAGCAAAACAAGACAGCCCACAACTTGACCCTCTTCCTCCTTCGACACGCTCATGCTGGTTTTGGGGTACAGTCAGGTTTTTCTAGGGTTTGTCCACATCATTCAGACTTTGAAGTGAAGGACGAAAGGACACAGATGGCATTGATGAGACTGTATTGTTAGGCACTGACAACGACTTGCCCGTCCCAAGTTCTGAGAACCCTCTGGGGGAACGGGCCAAGGGATTTAATGATGATGGATGTCTGCTGAGTGGGAGCGACGACACTGGGAGCTTTAAGCATGTTCACTGGACTCTCTATACCTCTTCCTTCATTCCTTCACTGGATGAATGCTATGTGTCACGTGCTGTGCCGGACTCTGAGGTATAAAGAGTACAAACAGATACAGCCCTGTTCTCCTGGAGCTGGCAGCCTGGGGAGCGGAGATACTAGTCAGGTAACTCCATGTGGAGATGTCAAATGTGCAGCTGTGAAAAGAGCAACAAAGGAGATTGGTGGTTCTGTGAGAGCTTATTCATAGAGTTTGACCAGGATCAGAAAAGGCTTCCCCAAGATTACAGCTGAACGGAAGAGTGAAGGATGAATGTGAGAAAAGTCGCTGAAGTGGAGAAAACTTTCCAGGAAGAGGCAGCAGGAAGTGCAAATGTCCTGTGGCAGGAGGGTCATAGTAAGTGAAAGGGTAGGGAGAGGCTGTTGGGGCTAGAGTTGAGAGAGAGGGAGCACTGGAAAGCCACTGGAGAGTTTGCAACCAGGTTAGGAGTGAGTGACAAAAAGGAGTTGATCAAGTTTGCAGGATGGAAGATGGATTAGAAGGGTTGAGTAGCTGCTGGTCCACAATTAAGTGTTGTCATTATTCAGGCAAGAGATGATAGCCATCCAGCTTCTATGTAGTGATAGAGGGAAAGGAATGGATTATGCAGGATTTAGGACACAAACATCCACTTCACTTGGTGCTGGGTTGTCTGGGGGGTATGATGAGGAAGAGGCATGTCAAGGTTAACATAATGGTTGGCTTGCCCAGAGGAACAAAGTCTCACTAGAATTTCTGTTCCATGAGAGCTGAGTCCATGCCCATTCACCGCTCTATCCCCAGAGCCTGGCGTGTAGTTGGTGTCTGTTGAATGATGTTGTTGACAGTTAATAAAGGGAACATGAAAGGATGCACAGGTTGGGAGAAGAAATTCTTGAGCTCGGTTTTGTACAGGTTGTACAAAACCAGGTTGGCTGTAAGGTGCCCTTTAAACAGTGTAAGTTGCCCTTTAAACAGCCGAAAAGAATTGTCAAATAGATTTCAGGAGAAGGTCTGAGCTAACAATATGAAAATTTATGAGTCATTTGTTCTAAGTCCTAATTACAACTAGGGCAGGGATGACATTCATTCACTGTAGGCACAAAGTAAGCGAAACAAAGTCCCAACCTCATGAAGTTTTATAGTTTAAGGAAGGAATCTAGAGGAAGACAGGAAATAAGTAAATAATACAGAAATAAATCATTTTTATCTATGACACTGACAGCCTCCTACATGTTCTTGATGAAAATACCTAAAGAAAATTGAACAATCTGACCTTCCAAGAAAACAGTTGATCTAGAAATATTAACTTGTGTGTCCAGGACCACGACAGATACTGAGGCGGTAAGAGACAGTGCCGAGTGAGAAGACAAGGGCTGGCCCAGGACTGGCTGATGTACCAAGACCTGAAAACTTTCCTAGGCTGTAGCCCTGGGGGCGGGGGGGTCTTTGCACACCTTAGCAACAGCTGCTCAGAGAAACATCGAGACCAGACAGCCCATGACGGGGGCTGGTGGGGAGGGATGAGAAGCAGACACAGGACATGGGGTCTGGGTGTCTGGGGCAAGCAACTGGTGTTCCCATTTTACAGTGAAAAAACTGAGGCCCAGAGGGTCATGCAGAGCATAAGTGGTCAAAGGGGTTTGAAATCAGGACAGACCCCTGGCTTTTCCCCTCCATGACAGGTGTCTCAGTTCCTGGGAACTGGAAAGGACAAGAGGAGACAGATAGGAAGGCCCGAAGAGGTAGAGGCGAGAGCAAGGGAAGCCTGGGACCACCCTATCTGGAGGTGAAGGAGAGTAGGTGCTTTCTCTGGAGGTCAGCAGTCTCTGGCTGCCTTCCCCAGGGCGCCCTACACCCGCATTCCGGGACTGCAGGGCCCATGCAGCAGCTTTGCAAATGCTGTGCTTTTAAAAATGTCATTTCTCCTTAATCCCCATTCCCGCAATCCCCAAACAATCTCAACAATTTGCATATCTACTGTTCTGTGGAAACAAACAGCGAACCTAACAGAGTCTGCAAATGCTTATGCTTGTAAGGCCTTCCCTTAAGTCTTGACTTCTGTTCCGTTCAACAAAGATGTATTGTGCCGTGCACGCAATGGGCTGGGGTGGGAAGCAAGAGGAATGGTTGCGGTCCATCCATAAAACAGAGTATGTGCAGCCACTGCAGACCTTGCTTCAGGAGAATAGCCATGTGAGCAAGCCCCGTGCCACTCACACTGGAAAAGCAGATCGCAAATCAGCCCACACCGTGTGATGGCAAGGCAGAGGGGGGAGGGAAGGAAGGAGCGGAAAGGAGAGAGCGAAGGAGAGAGATCCCTTGCACGTGTATGTATAAAAGAATATACTAAAATATGAACAGAGGACAGCTCTGGAAGGTTGGATTGCTGATGGCTTAATTTTCTTCTATTGAGCTCCCTGTACGCCCTTGATTTTCTACAAGGATCTATATTACTTTCATAATCCAAACAGCAAGAGGGAAGCCTTTAAAACACAAGCATGGGGTGTGATGTTGGTCTTCCGGGGGCTTGTGATCTCCTGGGGGAGGCAAACATGGACAAGTGGCAGAATAAATGGGGGGCTTTTCGTGGCCGCCTCTGTGGAATGGACTTTGTCCTGAGCCAGCAGACTCCTTCCCTTCCTGTCGCTTCCGGCCATCCAGGCCCCTGTGGGCATCTTGCCGGGCCTCCTTCTAAGACTTTCCTTCCTCCTGCACTGCCTTGCCAGCCCCTGAGGCTTCTCGGGGTCTCCAGAGCCTGGCACTAAGCTTCGTTTGTTGCTCTGCTAACCTCTGTTGGAATGAATCGGTCATCTCCCCGCACCCCCCAATCCCCCCCCACACACCTGCGATGTGGAGCTTCTCATTGAAGAAGCAGCCAAAATGGAGAAGATCAAATTTCCGCACATCATGTCCATCTACGGGTGTGCGGGGAGACCCCGGGCATTGTGATGGAGTTCATGGCCAGCGGCTCCCTGGAGAAGATGCTGCCCACACACAGCCTCTCCTGGCAGCTCAAGTTCCACATCACCCCTGAGACCAGCCTGACCATGAGCTTTCTCCATAGCATCAAGCCAACCCTGCTCTATTGGGACCTCAAGCCAGGCAACCTCCTCCTGGATAGCAACATGCAAGGTAAAGGTCCGGTTGACCTCCCTGCCCCCTTTCCACGCCAGACTCTCCTGCGGGTGAGCCAGCCTGCCTGGCCTGCTGAGAGTTTTAAGTAGCTCCCTTCATGGACAAGTACTGAAGGCGAAGAGATGAGCAGTAGAGTCTGATGCTTGAATCTGGGTATCAGGAAGCCTGTAGTGACTCCCCTTGGACCTCTGGCTTCTGTTTCTACTGTGGGTAGAATATTTCCCATGCCTCCCCTTGCTTGCTTTGGATGGGGATGTGTGTAAATGAGATGATTCCCAAGAAAAGTTATGATGGCCTTCAGTTCCTAAAATGTGCCACCCTCTTTTGTCCCAGGACCTTTGCACATTCTAGCCCGAGGGCCAGGAACAGTGTTCCCTTACTGCCTTCTTTATCTAGCAAGTCATGCTCATCTTTCAGTGCTCTGCTTAACACTATCCTCTCGGGGAGGTTTCCCCTGGTTTACCCCAACAGCCCCCTATTGTATATCCTCATGGTACCTCTGACTCTTCAGACTGCTAACCGCAATCGTTAAGTCTACAGTCATTTGTGAAACTATTTCATTAGTGACTATATCCCCTATTTGAGTAAGCACTTGGGAGAGTAATGGGTGTTGGGGTCTCATCTTTCTTAATCTGCTGCCTGATTCTCAGCATCCAGCCTAGCTGACCTGTGAATGAGTCTGTGGATAGAAGCAAAGTGGGGGATAAACACAAATGATGTATTCAGGGCCCTTGGAAGTGGACAAACAGAAGCTCATCAAAGACGGCGACTTTATCCACAGCCCCTCTGGCTAATGGCAACACCTCTTAAGTACTTACTGTGTGCCCGGCTCTGTTCTAGACGCTTTTTGCTTATCCCCCATTTCATGCTAATAATAACAGTATGAGCTAAGTGTTCCTGTTATTTCCAGTTTATAGATGAGGAAGGTGAGGGTCCGAGGAAATCAGTAACATGTCTGAGATCATGCCATGGTCACATGTGGCAGAGCTGGGAGAGGCCCAGGCCCTTAACCACTCCACTGTCCTGGAAAAGGGAGACTGTAGGACAGGGAGGGATCAAGGCAGGTTTCTGGAGGCAAGACTCTTGCTCCCTTACCCCTGCCAGTGGCTTCCTCCCAGATTTCGGACTTTGGCCTGTCCAAGTGGATGGAACAGTCCATCCAGATGCAGTACATTGAGAGGTCAGCGCTGTGGGGCACCGTCAGCTACAGCCCCCCTGAGATGTCCTTGGAAGGTAACAAGGCCCTAGGACCCACGTACGATATGTACAGGTGAGAGGCGGCTGGACTCCATGCCACATTCCCGGGGTTGAGGGTGCTGATTATCACCACCCGGCCTGACACCCCCCAGTCCCAAGGGCATGATGGGACAGGGAGGAGGAGGGGGGAAGAGGCACTCTGGCTGGAGAGGCTTTGCCCAGGAGGGTGTGGTCCATGGGGCGTCCTGGGTGGGGTGACCATGGGTAGCTGAGAGACTCAGGGAGCACTCTGTCCTGTCTCTAGCTCTGGGATCGTCATCTAGGAACTCCTCACTCAGAAGAAACCGTATTCACGTAGGAGACAGGGGGGCAGCCTCGGGTGGGGTCCTGGAAGGCACTGAGAGAGGCTAAGGGCTTGCAGGGGCGGGATAAGTGGCGGCTTTGGGTTGGGGAGCGGCATATGCTTTAAGGATTCCCATCCCCCCCTTCTTCCCTCTCCTGCTGGAATCTCAGTCTGTAACCTAGCTGTTTATTCATGGTGCATTTATGTTGCCCCTACTGTATGCACCCCTGTGGGGATCCCCAGAGCCGCTCACCACCACCCTGCCCAGCCTGCTGCTCTGGCCCTGGCACCCTGCACACACACAGCCTGGGCCTCCCCTTCAGCATGGTGACTGTTGTCATCCCTCCCCGCAGCCTGTCTCAGACGAGTGGCCAGGTGAGGCCCAGCAGATGGTAAACTGAGGAGACGCTGTGGGATCAGGACCCCAAGAAGAGGCTCTGCTTCCCAGGTTCTTGTCTGGCCTGACCCGCCGTAGGAGCTCGGGAGCTGGGTGGGGCTGGAGTGCATGGGAGCAAGGGCCGAGGTTCAAGGGGGCAGGAGAGGAGGTGGCTGAAACCTGGGCCACTCCCGAGGGCTCTGTGTGGCCCTGGGGCACGGTCTGCATCTCGGTGCAGGAGGAGGGCAGCGGGGGAGGGGCAGCTGAGGACTGCAGCCCATCTCTCTGGGTTACTGTGCACCCTCGTGGGAGGTCAAGGAGAAGACCCATACCGCCAGGGTCTGGGCCCGGCTCTCCTGCTTCTGAGTCCTCCGGTTAGTCGGGCTCTGTCCCAGGCCACAGCACCCTCATTTGTGAAATGTTCCCAGACCGTGAGATCATGGGCATGGACGGACCCCTTTAGCGACAGTGGAGACACACACCTGTGTGACTGGAAGCCCTCAGAGCTCACCCACCTAGTCCTGTCCTCTCATTTATGGGAAAGGACTGACCCTCAGAGGGCCAGGGATGTGCTAAATGTGGGCTCGCTGAGCCACAGCTGGGATCCACCTATCCCAGGGTGCATGTGTGGGTGTGTATGAGTCCAGGAATGGATTTTCGGGTGGGGGGACATGGGGACCGTTAGGGTATCTAAAATGGGGAACAGACTGGTGGCCTGCCTGTTGCTTCCTTCTCTGTCTTTCTCCTTCATGGAACAGACATCACAGTCGAGACAGACATGCTGCTGTCCCTGTTCCAGGTTCCTATGGCAGACCCCGAGAATGGGGCTCTGGCGAGGACGGTGCCCTGCCAGCTGTTTCCCCCAGCCCGAGGAGGTGCGTGTGGGGGGGTGGGGGGGCATCTCCCATAAGGGTAAGACCTCCGGGGTGGGGGAGGCGGGGGGAACGCGTGCATGATGCGGGGGCTTGTCCTTCTCAAGGTCCCCCTGGCTGAGGGAGCAGGTGGGGACTGAGAGCCAACCCAGCCCACACTGCTGGCCATGCCAGGCAGCCTACTTGAGCACAGCCGTTCCTAATTTGCACAGTGGTGGCTGTGGCTCAGAGTCCCTGAGAAGGACTCATCAGAGTCCTGCCTGCGGGCTTTCACACCGGCATCAGTGTCCCCAGCGTCCTCACTCCCTAACACCAGAAACAGCCATGGGCTAGCAGGGGCTCCTGGCCGAATCACGGGGCCAGCCACCCTGTCCTCCCCAGGGTCCAAGGGGCAATCAAGGCCCCAGACCACCTCTTCTGGTAGGCTCTCCCCTGCTTGGGACTTTCCTACAGCCCAGAACCGCCTCGCTGGTCTACTCTGCCCCCTTGTCTTCTGATTCCCTCTGCGCAGGTCAGTGATGAGGTCAGCCAAGAGCTGATAGACAGGGGTGAGTCCACAGAGCCATGGCTGGAACCGGAGAATTCCCAGGGAGGAGAAAGTGGACTCAAGCTGCACCCTTGCCACCTCTCCCCTGCCCAGCACCCCTGACCCAACCCTCTGCCCTGCTCATCCCAAATCAGAAGTTGGTATGTCCCTTTCCAGACACTGGCTCCAGGTTCCAGAAATACACAGGCCTTCAGGGGTCAGGCTCTGCTTCCCCTCCAGGCCTGTGTTCTTAGAAGGCCTGACTCCTCCTCTCCTGGCTTCCAGTGGGGGTGAGGAAGGTTGCAAGCATTGGCTCGCAAGCCTGGCTGCACTGTAGAAGGACCTGGGGGATGAAAGCTGCCCCATGCCTGGGCCACCTAGAGTGATTAAATCAGAATCTTGGGGGCGGGGTTGGGGGGCTTGGGGGTGGGGCGGTGATTGGCCTGGGCAGGGATTTTTGTTGTTGTTGTTGTTTGTTTGTTTGTTTGTTTGTTTTGGAAATTGTTGCTTTTGGTCCGGATACACTTTTGGGTAGAGCAGGAGGAAGCCTTAGCAACCAAAGCTCAGATCATAGAGCCTATTTTCAGCTGGCATTGACTTTGTGCCAAGCACGCCCCTGAAATCTCTTGGCTACCCAGGCTGGTCTTGCAATGGCGGCACGAAGTGTGCATTATTGGTAGCCCCTTTATGGATCAGGATCCGGAGGCTCAGGGAGGGCAAGGAATTGGCTAAGGTCTGGCAGTGCGAAGCATGGATTTGCTCCCAGGCCTTCTTCTGCCCCCTCCGCACAGGACAGGCTGCCAGAGTCCGACCTCCAGGACACGGGAGGCTGTGCAGAGATCTGTGATAGCAGGAGAGACTGCCCCCCCTTCCAGAGTCTCTGTTCCTGGTTAGCACTTGCAGGAGGCAGGGGGCTGGACGAGATGACCTGCAGCCAGGCCAGAGGTCCTCCTTCCAACCCCATCTTCCCCCCAGCAGACTCTGGAGACTACTTAAAGTGAGTTCTGGGATGAGGAGCTGCATGGCTGTGGGAACAAAGTCACTCCCCTCCACTTCAGGAGGGGCAGCAGGGCATCCGTGAGGCTGCTGCTAGCTCACGAGGTCCACGTGGACAGCCAGAGCACCTGCGGCTACACACCCCTCCTCATCGCCTGCCGGGACCAGCAGCCCGACCTCTGCGCCCTGCTCCTGCAGCACGGGGTGGACGCCAAGCTGGCAGAGGAGGACAGCTGGGCCCCGCTGCACTTTGTAGCCCAGAACGGTGGTGACAGCCCCACCCCACCCCTGGACCACGGGGCCCATGTGGGTGCCCAGGAGCATGAGGGTGGACCCCGCCCCACCTGGCCACACAGAACACCTCTGAGAATGTGGCATGTCTTCTGGCCTCCTGTCAAGCTGACCCCAACCTGCGTGAGCCGAGGGCAAGATCCCTCTGCACGTGGCCGCCTACTTCAGCCACGCCAGCCTGGTCAGGGTCCCGAGCTGGAGCTCAGCAGAGAAACCTGAGGATGCCCCTGCCCCTGGCGGTGGAGCGAGGCGAAATGAGGGCCATCCGGCACCTGCTAAAAAGTGGGGCGGCTCCTGATACCCTTGACTGGAGCAGACAGCGGCCACCAGGAGTAAGTGCCTGGCCTGTGAGGTGCAGCTTAGGGACGGGACCGGCTTCGAGATGCCAAGCCGGCAGGGCTGGACCCCCCTGCACCTCGCAGCCTACAAGGGCCTCTTGGAGGTTGTCCACGTGCTGACAGAGAGCCAGGCATGAGAGCTCCCAGAGGCATGAAGGGGACGCCCTGCACCCAGCTGCCCGCCACGGGGAAGAGCTGGTTGTGCTGCTGTGGTGTGACGCTGACCCCAGTGCGGCCAAGCGGGGGGCTGGACACCCCTCCACCTGGCCGTCCAGAGGGGCGCCTTCCTGAGCATCCTCAGCCTCCTGGAGCACCATGCAGATGCCCATGCCCGCAGCAAGGTGGGCTGACGCCCGCCCACCTGAAAGCCCTCCAGGGCATGTGGCCATCCCCAAAGGGCTGCTTGCGCTGGTGCCCAGCTGGGCATCTGGGACGGGGCAGGCTGTGCACGCCCGCAGCTGGCCCTCCGGAGCCAAAAGCAGAGCACGATTGCCCTCCCGGCCGGCAAGGAGGCCGGCAAGGAGGCAGCCTCACTGGCCCTTCTGGGTAATGGTGAGCTAGGAGCCCAGACAGAAAGTCAGACAATGGGGGGGCTTCCTTAACCTGGGAGGGA
This sequence comes from Mellivora capensis, assembly GCA_004024625.1. Taxonomy (NCBI): domain Eukaryota; kingdom Metazoa; phylum Chordata; class Mammalia; order Carnivora; family Mustelidae; genus Mellivora; species Mellivora capensis. The sequence continues at coordinate 70,508 of PISX010008395.1, forward strand.
GAGGGGCTGGGGAAGTGACGCTGGGCTGCTGGCAGGGCCCCTTCCCTGTCCTTGCCACCTGCCCCTTGGACCTTGAGAGGAAGCCGAAACATGGTCTCCCCCTCGAGGGAGGAGGAAACGGTGCTGAGGTTGGAGCTAGGTGGGAGCCGGGGGCTCCCTCTTCCTCCTCCTATACTGGGACCCAAGCCCTCTTCCTCTCCAAGACTCCTGCCACCTTCTCTCATTTGCCCCTGAGCTCACAGGGAACCACAGAGAAGAGGGCCATACTCCCTCCCAGTTGGTCCCTGTGTGACTTGGTCCCCATCTCAACCAGGCCCAGCCAGCCAGGCACATGCTTTTCAAAAGGGGCAGGAGCTCAAATTTGGGAGGAAATTTCTGCCTACTGTTGAAAGCCCCAGCCAGCCCCCTGTTGCCACAGAGACCACACCTTCTGGTGGCCCTGGCTCCAGTGCCTGGGTCTCCCAGGTAGTTTTGGTGGGGGAAGGAAGGCTGTGCTCCAGCCGCCCATGAGTGGCCCTCCGTGGGGTGCTCTATGCCCCCTCCCCCGCCCCTTCACTGTGTCTCGTTACATGGCCAAGTTTCCAACCCTGAGGTCAGTAACACGGTGGATCTGAGTCTCCCCTTTGGAGATAGGCCGACCTCTGGGGCCAGTAGTGTTACTGTGGGGTGTGGTGTGTGTGCAAGTTCATGCAGCAGGAGGAGGCAGGGGCAGCTGTGGGGAGTGAGCTGTGGGGAGTGATGGTGAGGGACGGCCTCTTGGGGCTCGGTGTCGAGCTCCAGGACAGGAACGACAGGAACGTCCCTCCAGACAGCTGTAGCTCCGGTTGCTCTCCCCTGGGGCCACTCCCTGGCCCCCCCACGGCTGCCGGCCTGGCCCTTCCTCCAGGCTGTGGAGCAGGCTGGGGCAGGGCTGGGGCAGGGCTGGGCTGCTCACGATAACCAGCTTCTGCTTCCGCCCTGGCTCTGCCGGGAATGGCTGACCTCGGGTCAGGGGTGTGGGGTCAGGGTGGGAGGTTCAAGTGGGGGCAGAATGGGTGCCCTAAAATCCCATCCCACTCCTCTCCACCTCTCCCCACTGCTGGAGCAGCCCCTCCAACTCTTTAATTGTCAGAGAAAAGGAACCTTCTGCTCCAACTACCATCCAGTTCCCACCCCCAGCCACGTGGTGGGCCCACCTCCGCGTGTGGTACTGCTGGGCTGGACTGGGGCATCCTGTCCGCATGGGGTGAGAGGCGGAGCAGAGAATCTCCCTGGTTGAGCTGGAGAGCCGCCAGGGCTGATGTCTCATAGCTTCTCCCTGCTTCCTTCCTTAGTACCACCATGACAGCAGTCACTGGCCAGCAGCCCCAGGGAGGCCGGGTTTTCCTCTCCTACGTGGATGAGCGGAGACTCCTGAGGGCCACTGCAGGTGACAGCAGAATGTTCCATCCTCCTACTCCCTGCTGGTCACCCCGTCCATTCTCCTTGTTCTTCCTGGGACTGGGCTTCAGGCAAGACTCATAGCTGAAAGTTCCCCCTGGGAGTTCTGTCTTCCCCAGAACGTGCTAGAGCAGGAAGGGGGAAGGAGAGAGGGCTCTGTGCCATCTGTGATCCTTGCACGCTGGCTCCCAGTCTAGGATTCTTCCGCACGATCCAGAGGGTGGGTGTGGGGCTACGAGTACAAAGCCGAGTGAGCTCAGATCAATCCATGGGAACGGCCAGGAGCGAGGCACCGGGGGACATTGGTGTCTGGGCTATCCTCTTGGAAAGAATTTGAGGAAGGACCTTGCAGAAAGACGCTAGGAAAGATAAATGATTCTTTTGCACCTGTTGTCCTATAAAGGGCAAGGATCCCATGAAATGGGGCCAGGACTACCCATGGGAATCATTTCAGCTCACTAACCTGATGATCCCAGGGTCCAGGCTGAGATCCCCAGACAGCTGCTTCTCTACCCCCTTCTTCCAAGAGGTAGCGGAGGTCATGGATTCAGGCCAGCTCTGGCCAACAGCCCTTGCTTCGCCTACCAGCACCTTTCTCTCCCTTTTCAACCCAACCCGAGCCAGACACAGACACACAGCATCTACCCTGAATCCCACTGCAACATAGCCGCCTTCTAGAGATTTCCAAGGCACGTTCAAAATTGGATTTCATTGAGGCCCTTGAAATTCCCAAGGAGAGGGTCTCCAGTTGAATTTTAAACCCTGTTTAGGGGAATTTGGGGAGATTGAGGATAGGAACCCCCTCGTTTCTTTCTGGGCATCTCTACTTGGAGACCCTACAGGCCCCTTAAACTCAAAAGGTCCCAAACTGAACATTCCCTCCCCCTCTACAAGTCTGTCCATCACCCTCTCTCCCTCACTGTAGTTGAAAGGTACCTGAACTGCTCACCCAGGAGTCATTCTAGACCAGTGTTGTTCAACAGGGCATTCTGGGAAGGTGGAAGCCTGCTCTGTCGTGGCTGTTCCGGAGGATAGTCGCTGGCCCCATGTGTTACTGAGCACCTGACTTGGCCAGCGTGGCTTAATAAGCTTAAGTAGCCACATGCACTGGTAGACCACATGGTCTCTAAGCTCCCTGACCTGTCCCTCATCCCGTCAGCTCAGGTGCAGCGGGTCCAACAGGAAGGGCTTTCTGGAAGATGCGTGCATGGAAGGAGGACAAGGACACAGCAGGCGGCGGGCAGGGCCTGGACTAGATGGAGGGGCCAGGGACACCAGAGGCCAGGGAATGTGGATGAGCAAGTAGGCTGGGGGTACAGGCAGCTGGAGAGCTGATGGTGCAGGGAGACCCTGATGCCTATCCTGGTTCCAGAGCTTGGACCTTGGACTCAATGGAAGGGGCAGTGGGGAACTGCTGTCACTTTCTGAGCAGAGTAAAATCCGAATGAACTCCCAAGACCCTCCAGCTGGGCGCAGGGTGAGGAAGGGATGCTCTGGTGAGGCAGATGCTCATGTGGCCAGGCAGACAGTGTCTGTGGCTGGGGCCGCTCAGGAAAACCACCTGCACCTGCCCTAACTCTGTGCCAAGTCCCCTGCCCCTCCCCCCCAAACAGTACCACCCCCTCCCCTGGCACCAGGGAGCCCACCTTCCTCTCTCTGGCCTCTTGCACATGCCCAGGTCTCAGGAAGGAGCCAGGGGTGGGAGGTAGGTGGGAGACAGCCACAGCATGGGTTCAGAGCTGCCAGCCCTCCAACCAGAAGGAAAAGGCCTCTCCAGATGCCTTCCCCATGGGGCTTCTCCCCAGCAGCGCTCACCCTGCCTTCTTTGTCAGGTCGCAGAGCTGGGATGGCACAGGGGGACCAGGTACCCTCTTGTCCCTGCACCACCGGGCCCCCCAAAGCCAGGGTGGAAGCCATCCTTTCCAGAGATGCTCTGGTCTCTTGCCTGCCTCCGCCCTCACCCGGCTTCACCGGAAGCAGAGCGAGGGGCGTCTGGTTGGCAGGAGGGTATGCCCAGACTCTGATCTGCAGCCACTAAAGCCCCTCTAGAAATGACTCCCCTCTCTGCACACTCATTTGCTCTGCAGCCCAAATGGCTGTCAGGCTATTCACAGGTACTTGAGGGACCCAAAAGACTGGTCCCAGATGCTTTCTCTTCCTCTCTCTCCCCACCTTGGTAGACACGCGCTCACCACACTAGCCTCCTCCAGCCGTGCTCAGCTGGTCAGGAGATAGAGTGGACAGGGCAAGATGGAGATTTGGAACCCTGGGCTCAGAGGCCAGCCTGCTGTCCTGGCAGTCAGCCTCCCTGTGAGAGAGGCTTCGTCTGTCACAGGGGACCCTGTGGACAGATACCGGGGGTACGCAGAGGGCAGCATCACGGGGGCGAGGCGTAGGATGGGAGCTAATGGCCACAGACGCAGCTTGTGTCCTGGGGCCTGGGAGGGCAGTAAGGTAGGGGGACACAAGGTGGGTCATGCTGTCTGTGGGACAGGGATTGGGGGGGAAGGGATCCCAGATAGGTGGACACACTGCTCCCCAAGGCAGGCCAGTCCTCAGTGTCCCTCCTTGCAGAGGACTGACCGTCCCTGTTCTGAGACCCCTGGGGAAGTAGGACAGGCAATCGCTTCTTTCTGGGGCCTCCTGCCCCGCCATTGAGGCCATCCTCTGTGCCATCAGTCTCTTGCCCTCACCAATTCCAGACCAAGGTGTGCCACGCCATTGTCATGCCCTACGTGACCAGTGTCCCCACCCCCAGGCAGGGCTCTGCTGTGGAGAATGTGCAGTCTGTACGGCTGTAGTGAGATTGTTGGATTAGTGCCTGTCACCCTCCCGGCCGGGAGCTCTGCAAATACCCCGGTCACATCCCCCCGTTCCTGTTTCACTCCTAGCACCCTGCTCGGGGCCTGGAGCACAATGAATGGTTGCCCCAGAAATTGCCACAGAGGACCCCAGCGGTGGGTGGAGGGAGGAAATGCAGTGTCTCCTGCATCACCCGCCTGCCCAGTACCCAGGATATCTCCCCGGCTGGTGGCCCGCGGGGACTCCTCCAGAAGGCACAAGGGGAAGAGTAAGGGCCTGAAGCTTTGAAGACTTGCAGTCACTGAGGGACACGCACGAGGACAGGTGCCAAGTGCCCAGCTGTGCCTGACCCCGAGCTGGGGGACGGTGGGGGGGAGATGGCTGTTAGACACCACAGGCTATAAAGGCAGATTATTTACCAATTAAAAGTCATTCTTGGGAGAAAGATGGGCTTCGGAGCAGAAGCACGGGGAAGGGGGGGAGCAAAACCAGGGCCCCCGTCAGGCGTCCTCGTGGGAGAGAGCAGAGCCTGGGCTGCCCCCTCCCACCGCAGAGTTCTCGGGGCCCCCACCTATCCCTCTGCCCCTGAAGAGTTGAGGGGGGAGGGGGTGGAGCCAGCCCTCCCCCTGCCCCCTCTAGCTGTCACTCTGCTGTCTGGCAGAAAGCCTTGAAGCTTCGTGACAGCTGTGGGCAACCTTCCCCTGCCCCGCCTCCCGCCCCTGCCTGCCCTCTTCCCCTCTCCTCCCCTCAGCACCTTCCCAAAGTCAGCACCCTTCCCAGACTGCTCCAGGCCTGCCTCCCCTCCCTCTCTGCCTGCCATCAGCCCTCCTTCCTTCCTTCCCTCCAATCTTCCTCCCTCCCTCCATCCCTCCTTTCCTCCTTCCTTCCTTCCCTCCATCCTCTCTCCTCTCTCTGTATGTCTTCCAATCCCCGTAGCTGAGAAACCTGTGGGACCTCATAAGATTTCCAGTGATGAGATGAGCGTTTAAGCTTCCGTCCAAGGCAAGCAAGATCTTCCGCAGGCTGAGTGTGTGGTGTGTGTCTGTGTGCATACCTGGGTGTGTGTTGGCTATGAGGTGGGCATCGGCAGCCTAGAAGTCCCTGCGGTTCCTCCCCCCCACCCCCAAGGGTCGCCGCCTTCCCCAGGAGGCAGTCACTGGGTTGTACGGATGCCTCCTGAGCTGGACCAGGGGCCTGTCTTGCCCAGCCTCCAGGATCTGGGTGCTCCTGGGGACAGGGGCCTCTCCCAGGGCTTAGCACTACGTGCAGGTTCAGGGAGAAGATCTAAGTCCATAATTAAGTGTTCAGGGCAAGTTAAGTGCTCCAAACTTTGGTGCTAAAAATATTGTATTTAGCATGCAAATTATGCCCTGACAGCTCCCCAGAGCCTGCGCCCGTGGGTGCGGGCACCTTGTTTGTCAGCAGCGCTCTTATTCTCAAGGTAGGGAGAACATTTCTCCTTCGCTGGGTTGACTTATATTTCATTTTTTAAAGCCAAATTTCTGTTTTCAGGGCAGTGCCAGTTTGTGGCTCTGGAAGGCTTGGAGATATGACTGTGATGGAGGCCGAGGGAATGGAGGACCCCCCCCCCCGGGCTATGTCGCCCAGGGCTTCCGTGCCCCCTCAGCCTGCTCCAGAGGAAGGGGGTCCTGCTGTGTGACCAAAGTCAGGGCAAGGGGCAGACACAGACACAGCCAGCACCCGGGAGTCTACCTTTCCTGTGGAGCCGTCACTGACCTGGTGGGCCACAGAGGCTAAGGATCCTCAGAGGAAAGGAGGAGGTGGGACGCAGGGACCACCTGTTTTCCCCACCACAGGGATCAGGGGAGCCCTGGGTACGCTGCGGGACTCCCACGGGGAACATTCTCCGCTCCTGTGTTGGTTGGCAGTTGAGGTTCGGGACCACCCGGGGGGCTGGGCTGAGGGCGTTCTTGTCGGCTCAGGAGGCGAGGACGGGGCGAGGGGGAACGCAGGCACTCACATCTTCTCCTTGGTCCGCCTCGGAGCAGCTCCTCTCCTCCTTCCCCCAGTGTTCAGCCTGGTGGCTGTGGTCAGGGTCACCCTTCTCTGGAGGGGGCTGCAGAAGGCCTCCCCGACTCTAATCCTGGCCCAGACATGGGGGCTTCGGCTACACCTGCCATGGAGGACGAAGGCAGGCGGGGGGCCTTGCGTGTGACTCTTGTCAGAGTTTTATTCGTTTGGAGCATGTGTAGTGATGTTACAGAGTCTGGGCCCAGGGGCTCCTCAAGCTGCAGCCTCCCCTCCTCCCTCAGGGCAGGGCCAGCCCGGGCCAAGTGGCACTCCGCAGTCCCTTTGCCACGGGCTTCCCTAAGGTGGAGACAGCAGAAGGGAAAGGCAACGGGAGAGAGAAGAGGCAAAGGGAAAGGAGAGGCGGTTTGTGGCAGAGTGTGGCAGGAGACAGCCCCCCCCCCGAAGACCCTCCAGCACCCCAACCCAGGCCCAGATGTGGTCACAAGCCCACCTTCCCTGCCGGCTTGCTGGCCAGCCCCACGGTTGCTACGAGAAGGGACAAACCAAGTCTGTCAGGAGGTGGCAGAGTGGCTTGGGAGAGGTCCCCACAGACGTTACTCGGGGCCCTTCATGACCCGGGTTCCTGCCCTCAGCAGGTGTAGAAACCACGTGGGTGCTGGAGCGGGCTGGGCGGGGCGGGCCCCACTGCTGGGGAAACGGACGCTCCTGTGGGGCTGGACAGGGAGCGAGTGAAGATTTTTGGCTTGGGCTCCTCTGGGGTTCACCCTGTGGTCTGGTATTTACATGGGGCTCCCAGGACTGCAGTTGCCTGGGGCCTTGGCAGGAGCTCTGGCTTCCTGGGCATGGCCCTGTGGAGTGGGACCTGTCCATCCCTCCCCACGGCCCGCCCCAGCATCGGCCTGTGAAGACCGAGCCAGACCCAACAGAAAGCATGGTCTCTGAGCCGTGCCTCTGGCCCTGGCTACCCAGGACCCCAGAGAAAGGTCAGAGAAGGCGGCTGTGTCTTTGGTGCCAAGGAGAGGGGGCCTCAAGGTGGGAGGGGGGCTCTGTGAGCTGCCCCCAAGCCAGGGGTCCAGCCTGCGGGCCGGCACGGTGCCTGGCTCCCGAGCACTACTACCCCGGCAGAGTGCGGGTGTGCGGGCACGGAGGGGCGTGGAACCAAGCAAAGAGAAGGCCCAGTCCGCCCGGCGCCCCCCACCCTGCCCGCGGCTCCCCAGGATGGCGAGCCGGCCGGCCAGGCGGAGAGGCGGGAAGCAGGCTGCCGTGCAGGTGGGCCGCGGGTCAGCAGTGCAGGATCTTCATGAAGGCCTTGCGGAACTCGACGTTGAAGGTGGTGTAGATGATGGGGTTCACGGCGCTGTTGACGTAGCCCAGCCACGTGAAGGCGCTGTAGAGGACGGGCGGGATGCTGCAGTCACAGTGGATGTTCAGGATGTGGGTGATGAAGAAGGGCAGCCAGCAGATGATGAACACGCCTGGGGAGAGCGTGGCGGTCAGGCTGGCCTCCAGGCCCGGGGGAGGCTGGGCAGGGCAGGGCAGGGTAGGCCTGTACTCCGTGGGCAGCCAGATCGGGAGCCGCAGGCCCAGGGCCCAGGAGCACTGCAGGAGTCCCGGTCTCAGATTCTAGGACTGTCACGGACACCCGCTGCCAGTGAAGGTCACTTTACTTCCCTCAGCCTTACCTTCCTCATCTGTCAAATGGGTATAATAAGACCTACCCCACAGGGAAGGAGAATGGCTTGAAAACAAATCCACAAGGTTAACATTCGGACCCAAGTCAGTAGAAATGGAAATATCTACTCTACTTTCTGGTCATCTCTGAGAACAAGTCTTCCTCAGCAGTTGGAAGTGGAGCATTTGGTCATTGCTGTGGGGGACGAACAGTTTGAGCCCGAGGGACAAAAGGGAGAGTTAGATCCCCATCTCGCTCAGGCTCCGCGTCCCTGTGGAGTAGACACAGGGAGCTGAGGCCCCAGAGGCTCTGTGAGGTACGCAAGGCCGCCTCACAAGTGATGAAGCCGAGACCTGAACTCCAGTCCGTTGAGGTCCCCCAATGGCCAGTTTCTTGCTGTGCCTTTCCCCAGCCCTTGGGGGACACCTCTTGCTACTTCCTGCTTGGGGACACTCTGACCCACACTGAGCTCCCGCCCATCAGCTTTGTCTGACTCTGGACGTGCCGCTCGGTGTGGCAGTACCGTGAGCACACCATGTCCCACAGGCACCCAGCGCTGCAGCGGGACCCCACTAACTCCAACCTTCCTCGGTCACCCCCAGCCACGTGATCAAGAGTCAGTCCCTTAACCTGCTATGACCCGGTACACACATTCACAAAAGCTGGGTAGTAACACCTGTCCCACTCATGTCACAGGACTGTCAAGGTCCAAGGGGAAGGTGAGTGTGGAAGGGTGTCCTGTGCTGCCCTGGGTGCCACTGGGAAGGCTGAGTGACACCAGCCCCTCCTGTCCCCAGCCACCTACATCAGGCCAGCCTTGTGTTTTGACTGTGATTTTCTAGGAGATCTTTATTCAGGAGCCTTGCCTGGCTGACAGAGCCACATCCTCATTCAGATGTCCCCCCTCCAGGTCCCCTTTCTTTGTTCACAGCTCTGGTCCCACAGGGTCTTGGGTGAGCTGAAGTGAACTGAATTTCCCAATTCCTCCACAAGGACATTCCCAAGACCGTACCGCTAACCCTTAACCTGCGTGCCCTGCTTTGCACTTTGCAAACTGTTTCCGCCTTTGTTCACCATGTGACCATCACCACAGCCCTGAGAGGCTGTCTCTTGCTGAGGGGACTCCAGAGAGAGAAAGGGAGGTGTCTAGGAGCTGGAGGTTCTGGGGGTCACTATGGTAGACTGGTCAAGCTCACAGACTCTGAAGTCAGACTCCCTGAGTTTAAATCATAGGTCTTCCTTGGTCACATTATACACCTACTCCAAACCTCAGTTTTCCCATCTGTAAAATGAGCATAATTTTAGAATCTACTTAATGGGGTATGTCATTGGGTGTGGCCTGCGCCCGAGCAAGGGCCAGTTCCATGGCCCGCCAGCCGTGGTCAGGAAGGGGATGCCAAGTAATGGAAGCCACCATGATGGCTCCTTTCCTCAGTAATGGCTGGACAGAGCTGGGCTGGCCCGACTCACCGAGAACAATGGCGAGCATCTGGGTGGCTTTCTTCTCCTTCTGTTGGGACAGCTTCCTTCGGCTCATGGTCTTGAGAGAGGTCCGGGTTTTGCCATTGGGCATGGACTGGATCTCAAAGATCTTGGCAATCTTGGGGTGGTCTTTGGCATGCCCATTCTTCTCTGGTTTGGCGGGGCTGTCGGCAGTGCTGTGGAGGCCATGGTGGGACGGGTCGGGGAGGGTCAGCTGGTGGTGGCTGGGCGGTATGGGACTGTACCGGGTCCTCTCAGGGGGGCTGGTGCTGGACAGCATCTCCAGCTCCAGCTCCTGGGCTCGGCGGGCAGCCTCCTGCGCAGAGGTAGAGAGCTCCAGGTAACGGCAGGCCAGCTCTCAGGTGTTCAGTACCCAGACTCACCGGGACCCCCCTCGCCCTTCCCTATACCCCTTTAGAGACTCCTGCCAACACCCCAGGTCACTCTGCTGGAAAGGCAATGAGGATAATCACTGGGAGGCAGGAAGGGTCTGGGTATAGGACCCAGGACCCACAGCAGTCCCTGCCTTCGGGGTCATCCCCACCCCCTGTCCCAGAGCAATCTTTATGGAACCTCAATAACCCCACAACCATCTGTGGGAACCTACTACCCCAACACCTCTCTCTTACTGACTGAGCCCCATGCACCGAGTGCCACGTGCCAGGCACCGAGCTGGCTACAGGGACTCCACTCCTGCTTGACGCTCAGTGCCCGCCTCTGTGCAGAGAGGGCCGCCTGCTCTCGCTGCCAGGGTGGCCCGAGGCACCCGCACTGGCACTCACACGTGGGTTCCACATGTTCCTCGTAGATGGACCTGGATACCAAAGGGCTTACCCCTGGGCCCCCTGCCTCTTTCCCGCCGGCCCTGCTGGGGTCCGCTCATGGCTTTCCAGGCTCTTCCCTGCCTTGGGGTCTCAGTCTGAACTTCTGAAGTGTCACCTGGCCCTGCACCTGGGTGGTTTATCTGTGCTGCTGTCACAGGCCCGGTCCTGAGTCCCTGTTGGGCACCCATCCCATCCAGTGACTCCCTGGTGTCCCGTCCTTGCCCTGCAGGTGAACGGTGGGGGCCCTGTTTCCCTGGACTTCGTGTGGGCCCTGTGCAGGTTCCGCTGCCCAGCTGGGGAGGGGACACCTGCTGCTTGGATCCTGGTGCCACCATCATCACTGGGCAGAGCCCGGGGTCTGCTCTGCGTCTCTAGGCTCCACACACAGCCTGCACTTCCCCACCAGCCCCGAGGCTGTTCTGCTCCGTCTGCCCCCTCTTCCACCCCCACACTCAGCCTCCAGCCCCAGAACCTGCCCATAGGAACACAGTACAGGCAAGTGGGAAGAACGGCAGAGCGGCGTGTGGATTCTGGGATCTCGTAGGCCTGGGCTCAAATATGCACCATCTCACTAACTAAAAGCTTTGCCTTGGGTGAGTTACCTCCCCTCTGCGAGCCTCTGTTTCCTCTTCTGTAGAATTAAAATCAGTAAGCCTAATAAGACCTACCTCTCAGGGTCGCTGTGAGGATTTGATGAGCTACTAGGAACATGGTGGGTGTTCAATGAATGGTAAGAGCCATGCTTCTTATTTTTATTATGTTATGGCTAAGTCCTCTCTCCTGACCGTCTTCTTGGGCTGGGGGTGCCCATTTGTGCCTGCAAGAACCCAGCCGTCTCGCTGCATGCCTGCTCGGGAGGTGTGCGTGGGGAGTCTGGCCCCCGCGGAAGCAACGTTGGGGAGCCTGGGAGGTGCTCCTCCCTTTGACCAGCTGGTGAGATCTCCGAGAATCTTGGCAGGTGGGTTTCCCTTGGGGCGGAAAGACTTGGCTCTGGGTCCCTGACCTGAGCACTTACCACTCTCCGCCTGTTCACTGGGAAACTGCCATTGGACTTCATGATAACGGTGCAGAGTTTCATGTCCTCAGGGTGGGTGTAGTTCCCCTGTGGAGTGAGCCAGTACACTGGTCATGATGGGCAGGGGCTGGGGACAGACACCCAGTGTGGGCTAGTCAGGCTGGGCACAGGGGCTCCCAGAAGGGCAGAGTAGGAGGGTAGAGGCCTGAGAAGGTAAGACTGAAGATTGGTACTACAAGGAGAGATGGTGGGCAGGATGAGGGACAAACAGGCCCTGATTTTGTGGGCACATGCTAGGCGTAGTCATATCCCTCACAGTGAATCCTCAAGACCACGCTGAGAGGTTGGCATTATGATTCCCATTTAACAGATGAGAAAACCGAGGCTCAGAGAAGTTAAGCAACTTGCCCAAGGTCACTCAGCAAAAAGGTGGGAGTGCCAGGCCTTGAACCTGATACGTCTAACCCCCAAACTCTGGCTCCTTTGATCCCCTCACACTG
>PISX010008396.1:0-82244 GCA_004024625.1 Mellivora capensis
CCCATCTGCCCAAGTCCTGGGCCACTCCAGCAATTACAGCTGGGTCCTCTGCACCCTCATTCCCACGGTGATATTTCATCTTGACAGGTTTGGGAATTACACACACTCTTGCTGGTAAGGGTTCTTGTATCCCTCCAGCTATGCCTGACCTGTCCTGGGAACAGAGAGCTCTTTATCTGCCTGAGCCGCCGTTTCATCACTGGATGGCTCTCACGAAGAATTCTGTCCTGTTTCCGTATCCATCAGTTTCATTGTCATATCTGTCACACCCCTCATTGACCATCATCATACTCCCAGGAGAGCACTTCCTGTGACAGCTAGCAAGCCCACCCCAGCCGAGTCTACACATCTATGAGAGACAGAAAAAAACACCTTTAAAAGCTGGAGTCTGCAGAGGAGGAAAAGCCTAGAGTAGAGAGAGCACATTATGATAACAAAGAATATGCCCTTTTAAGCCAGAGAGACCCCAATTGAAGCCTCAGATCTGCACTTATCAATAGCTTTGTGACCACCTCTGAGCCTCAGCTTCCCTTCCTATGAAATGGACTGAATGACAAGGCCAACTTCATAAGGTGGTTTCATCTTATGAAGGCACACAACATGCAAAGCTGCTCTTACAGCCTCGAAAAATATTAGCTACTATTATAAAGATTAGTATCAGCCTAAAGTTTATTTTCTGGCTAAATAGTTCCAGTTCTCTCTCAATGTTTTTCTCATATGGCCCAGTTTTTTTTTTTTTTTTAAGATTTTATTTATTTATCTGAGAAACAGAGATCACAAGTAGGCAGAGAGGCAGGCAGAGAGAGAGGAGGAAAGCAGGCTCCCCGCTGAGCAGAGAGCCCGATGCGGGGCTCGATCCCAGGACCCTGAGATCATGACCTGAGCTGAAGGCAGAGGCTTTAACCCACTGAGATACCCAGCGCCCCTCATATGGTCCAGTTTTGAGCGCTTCCAACACTCCACAGCTCAGCCACACTCTCTTCTGGAAATGTTTAGGTTTGTTTTCACCCTTCTGCTTTTCTAAGAGCGTGCTGTTCAGATCAGAATACAGGTCCAGGTGGCTTCTGACCCACAGAAGGTAGAGAGGGAGCTGACCTCCTCAGTCTCCGTATTGTCTACACTGAATCCCTTTGGGCAATTTTCAACATCCTGTACCCACTCACATCACTCACTTTGACTCGGACCCTGGGTCTTTTTCACAGGTCCCGCTGTGAGCCCTACGCTACCCTACCTGGCTGCAAACAGTTGTTTTTCTCTCTTGGGGGGCTTGGAGATGAGGGGAGACAGGGAGTACTTGTTTAATCTTATCACATTTCTTCAGCTCATTTCTTCAACCTGTCTGGTTTCTGAAGAGTCTAATTCTGTGGGTCATCGTATCGACCCTCCCTCCTCACACCACTCAGGTCTGAGGGTTGCACCTTGAGTCCTCCTCCGCAGGCGGCTCATAAAATTCACAGCAAGACCACAGCTCAATATGGAGCCCATGTTCCTCTAAGCTTGGTCTGAGATCCAGAAGCTGCTCAAACACAGAGAATTAGCTTCTGGTCCTGCTCTGTCCCCAGCTGCATGGCCCTTTTGCTCCTTTTGCTTCCTGGGGCTTCTATCACCTTGTCTGTGAGGGAGGAGATGGGTAAAAGGAGGTCTAAAAAGTCTTCAAACTCTGTACTTGAATCACTAGATTCAGTGATTCGAAGTCTGCAGGTCCCCAATCACCATGAGGAAGAAAACTCGGGGAATCCAAGTTCTCCCCAGACACACATTATTAGCACAGTGACATAGCCTCAGGGACTATCCCTGGTGGGGAGGAGGCTGGTGTGGACCCTGGAACCCCACCGTTAAGGCTCCTGGAACCCTGAAACCTGTTCCCTGGCCCTCCTGCAGGAAGGAGGCAGGGCTGGGCTGTGAATGGGGAGGAAAATAGTGTTTAAAGGACAGTGGCCTTGAGTCAAAGGCAGGAAGTAAAAAGGTGCAGGTTGGGGTCTTTTAGGAGACAACTGGGGCAGGTTTGGGGGTGTTTGAGCCCAGAGCTGGCAGCTGAGCTCTTTATCTCTGAGCAACATCACAACAGCCTCCCAGCTGCCCCTAGCTCATCTCAGGGGCTCACAACAGGATGCGGTTTGACATTTAGCAGGTCCTGCATCTGGGGGCCTGTGAAAGCCCTCCCCCCACCCTCCTTCTGAGCATAATGAGAACCACACTCACCACATCCTGCCCCAACCCCTTCTCTGCCACTCTTCCTGCTGAGCCTCCGGTGAGTACTGTGGCAGTGGAAATAGAACCACAGAGGGAAAGGAAAGGCCCTTTAGAGGGGAATCCAGGCACCTCAGCTCCCCGTGCAGACCACCCCACCCCCAACACAACATCTGCACCTGCTGGAGGTGACCCCGAGATCAGAGGCTGCAGGAGGCACCATGGAGATAGTGAAGAATGAAAACAACTGCAAACCACTCTGACCCACTTGGGGTCCCTCTTGGCCCCACATCACTTGAGCAACTCCTTCCTACCACCTGTTCCCGAAATGTACACCCCTACCGCCTCACCCCTCCCCCATTGTGCCCTCCTACTTCCTTCCATTCATCTAATGAGAGGTGCTAATGAGTCACAGGAAATGCAGCCCCAGATAATCAACAGACTGAACATGGGCAGTCCCTGGGTATCTGAGCTGGTGTCTGTGTGCTGGACTCCCCAAGAGTCCTGCTGAGGCCTGTGAGAACTGTGTGATGGATATTTTCTATCCCAGCTGACCAAGAGGAGGAGGGAGAACATAATGCAGAGAGAACAGAAAGCCAGACAGAGAGAATCCCCTGAAGGAGGGAGTGGGAAATAACAGGCTATGTCACAGGCTAAGTAAGGGTGCTTGGGCTACACTATACTCAGTGCAAAGCATATAATCCTGGACAAAAATATGAAGCAGCCCATTTTCAGCACCGCCAGCTCTCCAACGCCGGGCCCTTCCTGTCTTCCTCAGCTGTTGAGAGCTCTGGCTCATTCCCTATCAATCCCATGAGTGCCTGAGATCTAGGCAAAACAACTTGAGAGGAGTTCCTTTGGCCCCCAGCACGTGGCTTCTGTTTCCTCCATGTGGTAGTGGCCTAGGAATGACATGCATGGGAACTGTGATCCTGGCATGCCTCCAAAGTCAGCCAAGAAGGGGGTCCTGGAAGCTCTCCTATAAAGGAGCCAGATTCATCTGCCCCAGGCACAAGTGAGATGGATGAATTCCTGGCAGCATCTGCCAGCCTGAGCTGGTCTCCTTTGTCCCCTGCAATTAAGGTGATGGCAGATTTCTGAGTCCTGAGACATAAGGAAACCGCTAGGGATGAGGACTCTGACTCATGAATCAGGATGGATAACATGGAAGATGTTAACTTGTTTTGGTGAACTTGGATGGCTTTCAAGCCTCTCCTTGACAAGTCTCCCTTTACCTATTAGTGTCTTCCTGTCTCTCTGTCACTCCACTCTGTGCAATGATCAGGGTTGTCCTCTCACTGCTTTTCTAGAACTCACAATATTCACTGGGCACTCCATGTTTCTCTTCAAACAGATTCTCCAGCTGAGAATGTCATTTTGCTTGTCTAAATGCTAGCCTCCTGAAAAGCTAACCGTCACTAAAACCTCTCCTTTGTGAAGTTTTCCAGAACTTCTGAATATCTTATGGGAATGAAAACCTGTCTTCCCTCTCCTACCACTTGACGCGTAGTGATTACCAGGAACAGCTCTCTGTAAAGGATTCTAAAGCTGCATCAAACCCCACCAGAAGCCACCAGCATGTGAATGGGTACCACACAGGGCACAAGTTTCACCAGCTTGCCATCCAAGTATATTCAGCATTTTAAAATATTTAGTACATAGCCTAAAATTTAATGTTGCTTTTTTTTTTTAATAAGTCTTTCTTTTGGGTGAGTTGGGACCGAAATATCTTTGTAAGCTAAAAGAGGAATACATTATCTGTTGAAAATTGGACCCTGTAATAGGGCTTTCAAACACCAACATTTCATTTAACACACTGAATCCAGTGAGGGAAGTTTGACAGGTGAGGAAAAAGAGAGATGAGAAAATTAGCCCAAGGTTAAAACCAACTGGTAAATTTAGACTCAAAAACCAAGGTGCCTTAAAAATACAGACAGAAAAGATCAGGGAATGAGGAGAGACGTGAATAAGGGAAGCACAGGACATGCGGGCCAGTAGAATTGTTCACAGGACACTGGTATCTTTGTCAAAAACCACCGACGGGTACAGCCTAAGAAGTAACAAACGTGCCACACCAGTGTCAGAGGTTAATAACGGGAAACCGGGGGAGCGGAGCGACAAATGTGAGAACTTGCTCCGTTATCCATCTGCTCAATGTTGATGTGACTCTAAGCCTGTTCTAAATACTGAAGTCCACTAACTGAAAGTAGTCCGGCAGCACTGTTTCAGGGAGAGCTCCAACTCTACTAACGTTCAACGATCAGCTAACAAACATTAGCCTGAAACGTTGTTTACTTTTAAGTGTGAACCACACTTGAGTTGCAAACGCATCTTTACTTTTGTGGTGGTAGCACTATTGCTTGCCTTCGTAAATTAGTATTTTCACACATGGGAGAGAAAAAAGCCAACCAAGTGCCTTGAAGCCACGCTGGGACGACTACGCCCAGGACCATCTTGAGTGCCCTTTGTTTTTCTTTCTGGTCCCTGTGATGGCTCAGAGCGCCCAGCGTGTGCGAGCTGCTTGATACAGAAGCAGATCCTCAAGGTACAGGAGGAGCCCTTGGGCATTTGTAAACACTGTCTTGATCACCATGCATCTGTGTCTCAGATTTCCCTCTGCAGATCATAATGCACTGAAAATAAACAAATGTCTGAACTATCCTAGACAAAGTGATGCCAGAGCAGAGTATTTTAAGATTCTTGTGCCCCCTCGTGGAGCACAAAGGACATTAGAAAAGAAAGCTTGTTAAGAATAAGGAGGACAAGGGAGGGATGAGGAACTGAAGGATGAGGAAGGAAACTCGGTTGCCAAGGGAACCAAAGCATCTCTTCCCAGCCACCCCCAGAAGCCTTTTCCTCTCCTTCATTCTCATCCAAGTAATTTCTCTTTTTTAGGGTTTTACCATGATACATGTGTGCCCTCATCTTGTTCTCTCTTTTGTATGTCTTTGGTCACCATCTGCTTCTCTGCTCCCTTTTGCTACAAGGGAAGGGATGAGACACAGTAGAATACAAATTAAAAAGCCTAAAATCCAAAACAAGAATCGCAATCCCTACGTGTGGTTTCTGATACTAACAGGAGCTCACTTTCAGTCTGCAAGAGCCTACTTGAACACCTTGCCCCTTCCGCGACACAAAGCCTCATCCAAGCTTCCCCAAGACGTCTATCTCTGCAGAAAGATCAACAGAAGGAGACTCTCCAGGTGAGGAAAATTAGCCACTGAAATCACCTGAGTTGGCATCCTCGTCCTTGCCCACCTGCCTGTCACTACACCACATCCTGCTATTGGCCTTTCCCACCTCTCTCACTTTCCAGCGTGGACAGATAGGAATTCGGGAGAAGAGAGTGTGAGGCAAGGTCCAGCTTATTTGGAGGGTTTAAGTGTAACAGCCCAGGACAGTGTGTCCATGCACTGGGAATTTGACGACGTGTACTCAATTCACAGGTTGGGCACTGCAATATCTTTTTGTTCTCCCTGAGAACTTAGTAAAGTTCTTTTGGAAGAGTCTGGCTTGATTCTGTTGTTCTCACAGTGGCTGATAATCAGACACCCAAGTATCCTCCACCCAGCCCAAGAGTCAGGGCTCCAGGAGAGGGTGGGGTTTTTGTACTGATGTCTGCCCCACCCACCTCAGTGTGACACTCCAGGCGCAGAGATAGAAGCCAGAGTCACTGAGCAGGAGCTTCTCAGAATTCAGGATGAACTGGCCATCCTTGGGCCTGAGAGCTGTGAAGTTCTGCGGTGTCTCACGAACTATCTGGTCAACATTTACGGAGGAGAAGAGCAACTCTGGGGTCCCTCCTGGGAACTGCTGGTACTAATACAGATTAGGGATTGATGTCCCCTTCACAGTGCATTTCAGGGAGAGCAGCCGCCCACAAGTTGCACGCTGACAGGCGGCCATTGGTGGGTGGTCAAAGCTCTGACACCTGAGGGAAGGGTAAAAGGCCATTTAGAGTGAAGAACCCCCAATTAAGCTTGCCTTCCTTCCTGACCCAGGGGTGGCTCAAGTCCTTCCATGGCTCAGGCATATGGGATCGATTGCAGGAAGTAGACTGGGAGGACAAAGGGTACAGAAGGGCACTGGGCAAGGGGAGACCAAGAGAGCAAACTCCCTCCCAGAAGATAAGAGAAAACCAAGACTCAGCATGCCATCCCCTAGGATTAAAGTCCCATATTCATACCAGAAAATGGAAGGACTGTACTAAAGGGAGTCATTCCAACAGCTGAGGCTCTGGGATTTGTAGGGTTGGCACGAGGGTGAGGACTTGAGGGGAGGCTTGCCAGAGAGAAGAGCACCCATCTACGAAAGTGCCCAGGAGAAGCGCAAGAAGACAGCAGGACATATTTCAAGCCAACCTCAGCTCAGTCCCTGTGGTTGACACCTTCTCAGCTGGGCCAGTGGCTGCAGGCCTCCTGCCTCTTCAAATCTGCAGCCACAGAGCAGAGGGATCAATCTCCCCTCAGGCTGGGGAGGAAATGAGGCTGGTGTGATGAATCACTCCATCCTCCCTGGGAACCAGCTTTACCCTGCTGCCTTATCTTGGCTGAAATCCTGCTGAAGTCCTAGTATGTAAATATATCCAATGACTCATTATTTACCAGTAAACAGGAGATGACTCTCTGGCTCCCCCTGGAGACCACTGAGAGTCATCGAAACCAACAGAGAAAGAGTGACACCGGCTGGATGATGAAAAAGGATATTTCGGTCTCTGAAGCTAGAAACCAGCTATAGGACATGTCACCTGGGTAGCTGGAAAGGAGATAAAAGTGGATCAGAGCTCAAGAGATTTAGGTCTTCGGGGTATTCAAAGCAAAAAAAGGCTCAGCTCTGCGGGAAGGAGCCGTTCTGACAGCCAACCAAGGCATCTATATCCTCTTCATCCCTGGCACACAGGATCTGAGACCTGGACAGGCAAAGTCAACTACTGAACTGATCAAAGTTGGACTCTGGGTTCCATGTGCCTCTAATGACCTCCCTACATCTCATTTGTGCTCCAAATGCAACATGGGCTAGAGGAAACATCATGAGGACTTAGAATCAAATAGACCTGGGTTCAAATCACAGCTCTACTCCTTGCTGGTTTAGGAAACCCTGATCTTCAGTTTTCTCATCTGTAAGATTAAGAGAAGGATTAGAATGCCTCCAAACGGTTGAAAGATGCATGTTGCCTGGTGCAGGCAACTCTTACAAGTGTTGGCTGGTTTTTGGACTCGAGGGAGAGCCTGCGCCTGCCACAGCCTGGGAGATTTTCAGTGGGATGGGATGGAGGGTGGGGGCTGAAGGAACGACACATGAGAAGCATTGCCAAGCCATCAATTCATAATAACTGGGGATGAGGATTGGCTAAGCAGCTGGTAGAACCTCATTCTGCTGAAATGAGCCGTAAGACCTCGCGATGCCTGGAGGACAGCCAACGTGGCCCAGCCAACCTCCTCTTTTCTCTTTGCCGTGCCATGTCCTCTGAAGGATTCATTTTCAAAACAATTATTCTCTTTGGGTTGGCTGTGATGGAGTGCTTTAAGGTGAGTACCTAGGAAAGGAAGTAGTAGAAGTGACCTAACAGGGAGAAGGCACCTGAGGCAAATCAGGCATCTGTGACCCATCCCCATTTCATCGGTGTCTAATGACCTAGTATCTTTGTTGTTATTGCCAATGCCTCAGTAACACAATTCAAAGTTAGTGTTGGGATTCTAGTTTCTAACAGAATATCAGCTGCAACACTGTATTTGTGAGAGACTATTGTGGTTTTTTTATCCTTTCCATGTTTGGTGAATACTTTAATATTTAAATAATGGTAAATCAAGTGCTAAGCATAGCGTGCATTTTGCGAACATTTAGAACATATGAAAAATAGCTATCGCCAACTAGTTGTTCACTCTCAGTTTTCAGAAGTCCTTTGAGGGGACCTAATATAATAGGTATGCATGTCAGGATTGGAGGGAGTGAGTCCAAGGTGGACACATGCCCACAGGCACACATCCAGCCTCTTTTCTCCTTTCCTTTCCCTTTCTGTCCTCCTTCATGCCTGCCCCTGGAATTTTGATTGAGCGAGTGAAGGGAGGGAGGCAGGGGGTAGCCACAGATAGATACAGGGTGAAGGGAGCGTTCTTGTTGATGAGATCACGTCATCTCTCCACTTGGCTGGCAGGCTTTCACACCAGCTAAAGATGTGTGGGTCCTGCACAGCCCATGAGAACTGACGTAACTCATTGCCTGCGTTGGCTCAGTGTCACCACCACGCATGGAGAGCAACGTGGTCTTCCTCCCTAGAGACGGCACAACAGACTGGAGGGCGAACAGACATGTCAGCCAGATCAGGAGAGCCAGCTGGCTCCTGACTCTCTCATGATTGTCACAATTCAGTAGCTTGGAGCAACTTCCATATGGCTCATGCCTTAGAAAAAATAGCTCCTCACTCTCCGTCCCCATCTGTAATATCGCTTATTCATTCAATTCATTCAAGTCATTCATATACTGAAATGTGGATGAGAATATGATTCCTCTACTCTGTTACAGCTGAGAGAGGAACCAGACATATCTCTGGCCCGGATGAGGAGGTGTCGGCCAGACAAGATGAACTGAAGGCTGGCTTGAACCATGCTCTGCTGTCTCCTTGCCCTTCTGGGCAGTTTTCTTAGGTGGGTGCCCACCTCTCTGGCAAGCCTCCCCTCAAATCCTTTTGTTACCATTTTGGGTTTCTCTCTCCACACTAGAATCTTAACTACTGATAGGATAACGCTTTATACATGAAGAGACTGACAATAAATTTAACTCTTCTCTCTTTAGTTTTAATACTGAAATCTTTCCCAAAATGATGGATTTGGAAAGAGACACTTGCAGGGTCGATCTATTCCTCTATGAATGAGCTAAAAATTACTTTGACTAAGGGAAAGAGAGGAGAGCCAGCCAAGGAGGGGTTCCTGCATTTCCCTAATCTCTCTTTCTCTGTGCCCTGGCCTCTCTACACTGATCAGGAAAAGAAATGAGAGACAGGTGTAGAATCAGAAGCTCAGAGGTTCTTGAAGAGGAGGGTTATGCTAATTTCCAGGGTGAGGAGAACCAGGTCCTGAGTCCATACATGTCACTCACAACAGACCAGTAAGTAGAAATGGCTTTTGTAAGCAGAGCAGTGCGTCTTCTGAATCATCAACATCCTAATTCCCAGAACCTGTGAGTCTGCTGGTTACATAGCAAAGGGGAATTACGGCCGAAGATGGAATTAAGGATTCTAATACATTTTGTTTAAAATAGGGACTCTAGGGACGCCTGGGTGGCTCAGTTGGTTAAGCAGCTGCCTTCGGCTCAGGTCATGATCCCAGCGTCCTGGGATCGAGTCCCACATTGGGCTCCTTGCTCAGCAGGGAGCCTGCTTCTCTCTCTGTCTCTGCCTGCCACTCTGTCTGCCTGTGCTCACTCTTTCTCTTCTGACAAATAAATAAATAAAATCTTTAAAAAAAAATAGGGACTCTATCTTGGATTATCCAGGTGTGTTCAATGTAAGCACAAGAATCCTTAACCATAGAAGGGGAAAACAGAACAGCGTTGGAGAAAGATGTAGTGCTAGAAACAGTCATAGAGATGCTGTTTCTGGATTTGAAGGCAGAAGGAGGCCATGAGCCAAGGGGTGTGGATGACCTCCAGCAGCTACAAGAGGCAGAGAAATGGATTCTCTCCTAGAACTTCTAGAAAGGAACACAGCCCAGCTGACACCTTGGCATCACCTTAGCAAAACCTGTGTTAAACTTCTGAATTATAGAACTATAAGATAGTACATGTGTGTTGTTTTAAGCCACTAAGTTTGTAGCAATTTGTTATAGTAGCAATGAAGAACAAACACATGGCTCTACCATGCTTCTTGACAGAGATACCAGAAATAGTCTGTAGGGGCCCTTTAGGCACTCAGGATAGATTTGGAATAGCCATGCTCTCATTCGTGTGAAAACAGATGAAGTGAGAGAAGCCATCAAGCCTGCAGAGACCTCCTGGTTGAAATATGAAAGACATAGGGTATCCTGCATGGATCAACAGGGACTGAAGGACGACAGACATACCGAAGAGGCAGCAGCTGTCAGTGGGGACAGAGGTGAAAAGCAGTATGAATGAGAATTCTGAAGAAAAGATAAACAATGACCAAAGACAAAGACTAAAGCAGTATGAATGAGAATTCTGAAGAAAAGATAAACAATGACCAAAGACAAAGACTAAAGCAGTATGAATGAGAATTCTGAAGAAAAGATAAACAATGACCAAAGACAAAAATAACTCCCTGACAATGCCTGGACACCTCGTAAACTAACCCCAGAACTTAGCTACCCCCAGGAAGAAAGATAAGGAGAAAAGCACTGTCCCACAAATTTTTCTGAGAAAATCCTGAAGGTACCATGTGTACCCCAACAGAATAGGAACTTAAAAAAATGAAATGATCCTAATTATAGAAAATAAAATTATTTTGCCTACCCAATATCTGAAGCCACAAATTTCATATCCAACTGACATGCATGTTAAATCTAATGATAAGTAGGAGCTATGGAAAACACAAAAATAAATAAGATGTGGTACTTTCTTTCCAATAACTTATTATCCATTGAGGAAAGCAAATGGTGGGAAAGTCTTTCAGATAGCAAGGCTAGAGGAGGATGGGGACCTCCACTTCCCGCCATGATGAAGAAAGTGGTATCCAGTTACCCTCTGTCTTCCTCTGTCATCCTCTCTGTCTTCGTTTCCTTGAGCTGCTGTAACAAAGTACGGCACACTGTTCTGTTAAAACAACAGAAATTTATTGTCCCACAGTTCTGGAGTCTAGAAGTCCAAAACTAAGGTGACAACAGGGCCATGCTCCCTCTGAAACCTGGAGGGGAATCCTTCCTCATCTGTTGCATTTGTTGACTTGCTGGCGGTGTTTGGCACTCCTTGGTTTGTAGCCACGGAACTCCAGTGCTGCCTCTGTTGTCACGTGGTGCTCTCCTCGCGCGGCTGTCTTCCCACAGGAGCACCAGTGCTATCGGATTAGGAACCCACAGGACTCCAGTATGACCTCATCCTAACCCAACTAATTAGATCTGCAATGACCCTATGTCCAGTGAAAAGCTCTTTCAAAAATCCTGGAAAAACTTTAATAATTCCTCACCAGGAGACACACACTACAAGAAATGTTAAAGATTCTCTTTCAGGCAGAAATTTTTTTTTTAAAGTCCCGAGGGACTTGGTAAGGCAATTGTTGGGGAGACGTGGCGGGCCATGATATAAAAGGGGGGGAAAAGCTTGGACGGATAGCACTGCCCAACATCATGAACATAAATCTTTCCTCCGTGGCCAGATTCAAACTATCAGCAGTTTAACAGCAAAATCAGGATATTTCTGAATATTTAACAGTTGGGTCTTATAAACTGCTATAAGCCAGTTATGGAAGATTACTGATAGAATATCAATAGTAAATATGTGATAAATATAAAAATGACATTTTTAATTTTTAAAATATTTTTCAAAATAGCTGATTTCATACTTCCAGCCAAAATGAAATGAGGGACAAAATACACAAAACAATTGTGGTTAAGATGTTAGACATCAGGCAAGGAAGGACAGGAAAAGTCAGGTGAGTTTTATAATTGCCCAAGCTGCTCCTTTGAGAGAATTTCCAGACTGTGGCGCACAGAGGGAAACCCAGGTAGAAACCAGCAAACCCCTTGAGCTGGGAGAGGAGAGAGCTGTCTAAAGAGCATTTTAGAAATCTTTAGATCTTTAGTGTTTAGCAGAATGCTGATCAGAGCACGGATGTGAGGAAACTATCTGAGGTTCGAAAAACCACCACCCAAAAGGATTAAAGAGAACAACGACTGGATTTCACATAGGGCCAGAAATAGTGCATATTCTCACCAGATAGACTAAAAAACCTTAAAATTCACAGAGTATTGTGTAGAGTAGTCGAAGTGCTTTCCCTCAGAGGGGAAGAGTAATTATCCCTAACCTAAATGCTGGTCTGGTCCCACCTAACAAATATTTAAAGCCAGACACAAAAGGATCAGATTGTTTCCAAGGAAGTTAACTGTGCCTTAAAATAGAGCCCAAGAATATTTATAGGAGTATAAAAATCCCAACACAAAAGTAAAATTCAGTATGTGGCATGCCATAAAAAAATTACCCGGTTTGCAAAGAAGCCGAAAAATACAATTCATAATGGGAGTAAAATGAATCCATCAAATCTAACCCAGAACTGACACAGATACGAGAATTACAGGACAAAGACCTTAGCACAATTATTATAAGTGTATCCCATATGTTCAAGAGGCTAGAGGAGAGATGTCAAATACATACATAGAAGATATTTTTTTAAAAGCCCCAAGTTGAACTTTTAGAGAGGAAAGCTACAATGTCTGAAATGGGGAAAAAAAAATTACTCTGGATTAGATCCATTCTCTATCAGCCAATGCAGGAAAAAACTATTCATGAACTCAAAAGCATAGAATTCAAAACAAACCAGAGTGAAATCCACAGGGAAAAGGAATTTTTAAAAAATAAACAGATGATCGGTGAAGTATAGGACAACTTCAAATGGCCTAATATACTTGTTGTTGGAGTCCCACAGGAGAAGGAGAGGATGTAAAGAAGGAAAAATATTAGAGGAAATCATGACTGAAAAATTTCCCCATTTGATAAAACTCTAAATCCTCAGATCCAAGAATCTTGACAAAACCCAAGCACCACACGTACATACACTCATACATGCACACACCCCAAAGAATACCGTAATCATATTGCTCAAAACTATTGTTGGAGAGATCACAAAAGCTGCCAGAGAATAAAGACATAGTTTGTACAGCAGAGTAAGATTAAGGAGGCAGAAGTTTTCTTGATGAACACAATGCAAGTGGGAAGACAGTTGAGCAACACTTTGAAGGTAATAGAAAAATGGTGTCTATCTATAATTCTATATCAAGGGAAAAGCTTTATAGAAGTTTTCTTAAATATGCTTGTTCTTTTGCCAAACTTCCATTCCGGATGACAGCTACCTTTTTCCTCCTCTTCCCACAGACACTCCCCTCCTCATTACTGTCCTAGACAGTTCGGTTCTTGAAGAGCGTAGTCAGCAAAACGAAACTGGATCACTGGATCAGCCC
This sequence comes from Mellivora capensis, assembly GCA_004024625.1. Lineage (NCBI taxonomy): Eukaryota > Metazoa > Chordata > Mammalia > Carnivora > Mustelidae > Mellivora > Mellivora capensis. Next base: position 13,311 of record PISX010008396.1, read on the forward strand.
CGTTGGGAAGGCAGTTTCGTCATCACCTCATTTTACGTAAGCTTCATTGTTTCTGAGGTCACCTTCTCTCCCGGCCCCTTCACTGAAAGTGACTCATAAAGTAGACAAAGTAACTCTCTATCTAGGGAGAAGTCCACTAGTTAGAAAATAAGGTTCTTCTCCCTGTTTTTACCCACAAAAATCGGTAAAATTACAAAGATTGTTGGGTTGGGTGGTGGTAAGTGTGATTTAGGGCTCAGATCTTGCCATGACAGTGTCCCAATTCAACGAGGAAAAGTCCAAGTAAAAGACTAGAGGTTTCATGAGGTATCAGGCCTGATTTGGGAGTCCTTGACATAAGGGTTGAAATGTTTGGAACAAATGAGATCTCCAAAGTGAAGGAAAAGAACAGGGTCCCAAAACAAGAATTGATGAAAATCCACATACTTTTTGACAAAGGAAGGGAAAAAAGCTTGAAAAAGAAAGAAGGTAGTTCTAGAAATAAGAAGAGAAGTGGGGTGGCAGCTAGGAGCTAAGAGGAGATGGTGACCAGAAAGAGAGAGTGAGAATATTTTAAAGGACATAAAAAGGTCAATAAAATCTGGAGTGAGCGAAATCACTGGTATCCTTGATGGGAGGCAGCGAGAGCTGCGGGTGTGGAGAGCTCCTGTGACAAGTGGGGGTGTGTGTGGAGAGACCAGAGGGGAGTTAAGGGGGACAGCAGCATTGAGGCAAGTCTTTTTTCCCAAGGAAATTGCAATCTGGTTTGTGTTTGAAAGGCAAGAGGAAGAAATCTGCAAAGACAGGAAAATGAAAGATGCTGAAGAGAGAAGGTAATTGAGAAACAAGGGAAGCAGGAGGAAACTCATTCTTAGGCACCAAGGGAAGGGAACTTCTTCCTCTGAAATAAGAGAAAATAAATTTTTTAAAAACGTCTCAAGGATAGACCTGCAGTGAGGAGGGCCAATAGGCTTATTGAAAGATGCTGACTTCCTTCTCCTCTCCATCTCCCCATGTCCTCCGTGTTATTTGGTGGGTATTAGTGAGGGCACGCATTGCATGGAGCACTGGGTGTGTTGTAAAACTATGGATTCTGTTACGCTGAAAAGAAATGAAAAAAAAAGGAAAAAAAAACAAAGATGCTGACTTTCATGCATGATCAGTGAAAGGCGAATTTAAAACAAACAAACAAACAAACATCATTTCACTCATCAGATTGGCAGAGTTCAAAGAATCAATAATCTCTGACATTGGCGAGTGTGCGGGGAAATGCATACTCAGTTTACACAGCTGGAATGGAAATGGCAACAGTCTTTGTGGAGGGTAATTGGGCAATGTTTATTAAAAATGTACATAACATTTACTGAACAATTCTCTTCTAAGAAACAATTCTGTAAAAATACATGTTCATGCAGGCAGTCAATTTTGCTAGGATTTATGTTAATAGCATTGTTTATAAATGTAGGAAACACATACATACCCATCAGGAAACGGGTGGAAAATAACTATCGATAACATACCATACTGGGCAGCAGTATTGTTGAATGAAATAAAGCAATTTGTGGTACCATGGAAATATTCCCAAGATATCTGCTGTTTAGTAGAAAAAACCAAGTGGCCAAATAATACGTATAAAGCAATACGATTTATATCAAAACATATTCACAAACACACAAAGCAGTTTACGTGTATGCGTGTGTGCACAGGCACACTCATTCATTCTACCAGTCCTCGATGAGTGCCCGCTAACCATTCCCACGTGGCTTATTTTAGGAAGGGATGTAAATAGAGAAAAAAGGGACTAGAAAAATGAACACCAGATTGATACTAATAGTTACTTCTGAAAAGTAAGGAAGTAAAAAATGTCAAGAGAGCCTTTGTCTGATTTGCAGTGTGTGTATTTTTGGAGCTAAATGTATTTATATAACAGTATTGAGTACCATCGACTGACCCAAGTCTCGCTCCCCTTATTTTGAGCAGGTAACTAAATGAATTAAGGCCATTAGGCTTGAACCCCATCTTCTTTTCTTCAGTCCATGCTGAATGCCTGTTGAGTAAAGCATCTAATATGGTGCCAGAACCGTTCAGACTCACAGAAAGTCGGGAGATCCATCTGCAGATGTGTTACTGAAAGAAACAAGGAATGGCATGAGTGAATGATCCAAGACAGAGAGAGAGAGTATGTGGACTGGAGATGCTGAAGGAAAAGATGCTGAGAACGAACTGTAAGATAAAGGTATATTCAGTGCTTGGCCCCAGTGGTGTGCCATCTAAGACTTTGCAGGGTCACGTAATCTAGAGACTGCGCTCCTACCTGGATGTGGGGTGGGGTGGGGGGCTCTGGAGAAAGGAGCATAGATCAGCTACTGGATCACTGTAGGATGAGATACAGGTCAGCAGAGGAAGCTAAGCTGTTTCAAGAGGGGTGTCGAGTTCGAATCATGAGGAGCAGAGGAAGGGTAAGAGAAATGCCCCAAGCCCACTCAGTCCGGCCACCACCCTCCCAGCCCCTCCTGCCATTCCCAGGTTGTGCAGGTGTCAGAGAGCTCCCAGCGGCAGAGAGAAGCAGGAGGAGCAGCATTGAAAAGAGGAGAACTAGACAGGGCAAAGGTGCCATTTCAAGAAAAAAAAGTTGAGAGAAAAGAAAACTGTACCACAGAGCAGACATGAGCTTTTTTAAAGTCAACAGCTACCAAGAGGATAGAGGGTGGGGACCAAGTCACAAGGGCGGCAGTGGTGGAAATGGACACTCTGAGCTCCGGGTGTGGCTCCTAGGATCATGGAAACCTTGGCAGGCGGCAAAAAGGATGGCCATTCAGGGGAAAGTCAGAAGGAGAACCGGGGCGTCCAATTGCTGTCACTCCCAGAGCAAGGTGTCCCAAAGAGGGAAGATGAGGCTCTGGATGGGAGAAGCCAACGCACATGCACACACACTGCACACCTTCTCTCCTACACACACCCTGAGATTCCAACATGATGAGCCCTGTGCTGAGTCACATCAACAGCAACAATGATCTGACCTGTCGGGGGCGTTTACTCCCGACTGCACTATCAAGAGCAGCGAGGATATGACAAAGCCTCACTCGCAGCTCTGCTTAGAATCTGCCAGGGCTCTGTTCGAAGGTGGGTCCTCCATTATAATGGAGTTTCTCTCGCTGGATCAAGTTGGAACAGAAGCAAGTTGGGAAATTTTCGGGAAAATAAAGTTACTGAAGAAAGCGTCTTATGACAAACAATAAGCTGCATATGTAAGTTGAAAAGAAATGACAGGGCACCTGGGTGGCTCAGTCGTCAAGCGTCTGCCTTCAGCTCAGTTCATGATCCCAGAGTCCTGGGATCCTGTCCCGCTTCAGGCTCCCTGCTCAGCGGGAAGCCTGCTTCTCCCTCTCCCATTCCCCCTGCTTGTGTTCCCTTTCTTGCTGTGTCTCTCTGTCAAATAAATAAATAAAATCTTTAAAAAAAATAAAAAAAGAAACAAAAGAAATGATAAAATTAGTGGATTAAAGAGATAGAAGGCATGGGCAATTTCTTTCTTCTAACAGAGAACATACCATGAGCACCTGCGGTGTTCAGGTGCAATCTAGTTGTTTCCATGTATCATTGCCCTTAAAGTAAAGCTGCATCACCCTGTTCCATGTAACTTGCAAGGGCATTGAGGCTTGGAGAGACTAAATCACTTGTCCAAGGTCACACAAGGCAGGCATCATCTGGGTTCAGTCTAATGCTGACCGAGTACAGAGCTCATGTGGTTAAGCTACTACATTATTCCTCACCAGAGAGTGGGAACAGCAGGGATTCACGTCATGGCTATGCAGAGGCATGCCCTTCACCCGGACTATCTATCCCTGTTTATGCTTCCCCAGGCACTGTTGTTAGTGGTGAAATGTTTAACAGCTCTATCCTCACAAAGACCCTATGCTCCAGGGGCTTTGATTATCAACCCCACTCCACAGATAAGAAAGCTGAGGCACAGAATAGTTACAAAGTTCACCCACCATCACAAGATTAGCGAGTACTTGAGCCAAGAGGCCAACCCAAGGTCGTCTGGCTCCAAAGCTCCCGTGATGACATTTGCCCTGTGTGTCAGCGTAAATGCTTGTCACAGGGGAAAGCTCAGATGGGAGGCAAGAGATGAAATACTTTTAATTTTCCTCTTCCCAAGAGTGTTGAACAAGCAAAAGACAAAATAAGATTTGAGTTTTCTTGAGTATGCATTTGCAGTGTTAAGAATTTCAAATATTTGAAAGACAAGGGAAATTTCACAAAAATTGGGAATTTCAGGAAATGAATCTTTGAACGAAGGGTCTCCAAGAGAAACCAAATACGTCAAAGGAAGACCGTTGTGAAGAGATCAGGAAATATGAGAAAGAGAAAAAAGTCCAAAGTGAGTTGAATCAGACTACAAAAGTACTACTACTATCACTAAAAACATGCATTGAGTACTTATTTAAGGAAGCATAAGATGTGGCTGGAAGTCAGTGAAAGATTTACCCAATGCCCCAATAGGGCCTAGGGATATGCACTTTGAGAAGAACCTTCCTCTACCTTTTTCTCTTCAGCTGGAAGTCTCCTAAAGACACCGTTACTTCATTTGATCACAGTAGTAAAAAAAAACAATAAGCATAGCAGCTAAGTGTGTTTGCAGAGCCTCACTCATGAACGTTTCTATATTCAAAGCATATTTGCTTATATTTCAAATCTCTCTCTACCCATAAGGGCGTAAAGGTTACATTTAATATGCCCCAATGATGGATGGAAGCAAGATGAACAATGAGTAACCTAGGAGTTCCTGCATGGCCAGGGTATGGTCTTTGGAGGTTCAACGTTCCATCCTCCGCTAAGGGGTTGAAAGGCATAGGGAATTAAGGTGAAGAGAAGACCCAACATGGGTGCATAAGGTCATTGTCAGAGATACCGCCTCCCCCACTGCAGCTCTTGTCTACACCACCCCTCAGGTCCTTGTGAAGAAGCTGAGGCAAGTTCTGCATGTGGAAGGCTGTGTCACCATGTGGGACACACACACACACACACACACACACACACAGGGACAACCTGAGAAAGAAAGGGAGAGCTGGCTTCTGCACCGTTCCTAATAAACCTAGGTGTGGCCACTACCTCTGGGCCTAATGAAACTACAATTAAGGAAGTAACAAACGTGAAGCCAAAGCAGCCCCTATTGAGGTATTTTCACTAATAGCTGAGGTTTGTCTAGGTCAGGTGAACTCCCATATTTCTTTCGAACAATGTCCCCACGTCCAAGGAAAGTGAAGGATAAGAAGACAAAGATAAAGAAGCTGGTACAGAACAACTGGTCTATCCAGAGGTCCAAGATTTCATTGGAATGAGAGACCGAGAAGAAAGGAATTAAAAGATATTTGCCATGTGCATGTGCCATACTAAGAAATAGCACATATCCAACATTTCTGTAAACTACCTAATGTTGTAAGAACATGAGAATCTGTTAGAGAGACCAGAAAGCAAATAAAGAAGGTAAAGAAATTAAGTGTAGAGGGAAGGAGCTTCTGAGACATTGACTGTATTCTTAAGATATGCTCAATATAGATAAATAAGTTAGTGACTTCTGACACACATACGACTAGATAAAATGTAGCCTGAGTGTGCCAAATACAGATAGAAAGGGATGGGGGGGTGGGGAATGGGAAGGAAAGATGGAAGGAAGGAAGGAAGGAAGGAAGGAAGGAAGGAAGGAAGGAAAGAAGGACAGAGGGGGAGAGGGAAGGGATGGGGGAAAGAGGGAGAGCAGAAAGAAGAGATAGGGGAGGGGAGGAAGGAAGCATGAAAGCAGTAGGTACAAGTGAGGCTGACCACACCAGCAGAGGGCAGAGGGACAGGCCTTAGGAGCAGCTTCCAACTAAAGGCAGGGCAGCAGACACAGGCATACAGGCGAAGGTCTGGGGAGTAAGAGTGATTATGAGGATCTTATTAAAGGAGTGGACTGGTCAACAGGGCTTATAAGAGGGAGGGCACTGGGCCTCTAATTTGGGAAATTATCATGAAGTGTCAACTATTTTTTCTAGGATAAATAAACAAAACAATTACCGTCATTTTGAACCCTTGATTTCTGTCTGTAAAAGTAAAATCTTCTCTTTAGTTGGTTATATGGGGAACTGTTGGTTTAGGTAAGTCCACCAAATGCCCATAGATCGTTAATTCCCATAATGGGAGGTCTCATAGTTCATTGAGTTTAATCCATTATATTTCTGGAGGGAAATGAGGAGTCCTAAAGTTGTTCAGTAATTTTCATCACTTGACACCTATAGCTTGTAAGTGGTGGAGCTGGGACTTGAACCCAAGCATTCATGGACTGAGAAACTAGGACCCGAGAACCCAAGATAAGGGGTATTTGGAACAGGAGTGGATGTCAACAAGAAAAGAAAAGTATACCTCCCTGGAAGGAAGCTTTGGGTACAAAGAGGCTTATGAAGGAACTCACAAAATGTCCCAGAAGTACAAAAAGAGAGATCAGTTAGTTGGTCAGTGGTAGAAGCCAACTTTACCCAGTTTTATGAGAGTGAAGAAGGTTTAACTTCCTTAAAAAGCCCTGCTTTTTAGATGACAGGAAGGAAGTAATAGAGGAAGGACATCTCCAGGAGATCTGCTTTGTTGACCACCAAACGGCTTCTCTGTGGTGCCCCACTGTTTAATGAGAACATCAGAGCCCCAGCTGCAATCCCAAGTTTTCCAACCTTGTAAATTCATACCAGTATAGAAAAGGCAGGTCAGTTTCTCATGGTCTATCCAAGTTCAAAGGTTGCTCAGTGAACTAGAATGCCAGTTTATAAATTCAAAATTCAATAATGAAAAGGAAATTGTCACAGGTTCTGGGGACATCCTCTTTAGCCAGCACATAGTTTCCTTGGGAGAAGGCCTTATAGGAAGGCAGGTGATAACTGGAAGGTCACATGGGGAGTACAGGTGACTCAAATGGTTTATTGTATCCACTCGGTTGGTCAGGTGCATCTACTTGAATAAGAGGAATTCTCCTGCATTAAGGACCCGTCATTCATTCCTTCATCCATTCATCTGGTGTATAATTTTTATATTACCCACTCAGATCACAGTGACATCCTCTTGTCTCTCTCCTCAGTCCATAGAAGGGTCCCCCCCACACTCATATTAAACAATATCACCATTTGAGAAGGGACACCTAAGCAGAGTGTGGTGGGATACTCGTCACAAATGAATATTTAATTTGCTTATCCCTTCTCTTAACTGAACCTAATACTCCCACATAATTATATTATTATTTATATAAATTCTCTGTTATTTATTTCTGTACCTCCAAACAATATTCACAATTGACACATCCTTACATCTTTATTTCTTTATCCCCTAAAAATCCATACCATCTCTTGATTCCTTACTGCATAACGTTACATCATAATGTACATCATAATACCAATACACCATAATACCAAGGATGTCAATGGTATCCTCAATTTCATCTTTGTTTCTTTTCCTTCCTCCATGAACAAAATTTGTCATTGATAATTTTATTCATACAATGTCAACGTTGACACCATTTACATTCTATTCTGTAGCATGACTGAGTATTATGTGCTTTGTCTATAACGTTGACTCTAAAAGCTGAAAAGTTAAAATAGTGTTTCTGTTATCATGACTTCACAAATAATTATTTTTTGAAGTCATACAGGTATAGCTGCAATTATTCTCTTGTATAACTTTTATTGGTTTTACTGGAATTAGAATTCTGGGTTGTTTTTTTTTAATTAGTTGACAAATTAACATATTTTCATTTTATTTTCCCATTCTGTCTACCAGGTAAATTATCCTATCATGGCAAAAAGTGCTAGTTGTCCCCCAATATCTGTTCTCCACTTTTGTACTCTAATAAACCAAAATTATATTTAGTCAGGCATATAGGGGATGCCTGGGTGCCTCAGTTGGTTAAGCACCCAGTTCATGACCTCAGCTCAGGTCTTGATCTCAGACTTGTGAGTTCAAATCCTGCATTGGGCTCCACACTGGATATGGAGTCTAATTTTAAAAAAAAAAAAAAAAAAAAAAAAAAAAGTGGAAATTTTTGAATTTATGGCATATGGTAATTCTGGAATTGAAAAAGCACTTTTTCCAGATTTGCTTATGTGACTTAGGGATGTAAGCTCCAGTGTGGTAGGCAACTTTCACCAGAAGTCCTAAAAGGAAGTTAATACATTAATTTTGTTCTCCTTCCTCTATTCTGCTCCTTGGTGCCTGAGTGGAACGCCTTCACTCAATTTTGGACAATTAGTGCTCTGGGGAGAACAAAGCAGATAATTGTTCCAGGTCCTAGACAGTGTGTGGCTTCTACAACCTACCTGAATGGCTGATACTCAGGCTTTTATGCAAAAGAGAATAAACTTCTTTCTTGCCCAAACCACTCTGCAGCCTTTCACCAGCTCTCTGCTGCCTCACTCTGGGCTTCTTTTATGTAAATGAAAACAACAACTCTTTGTTTAAACCATGATGATTTAATATCTCCACCTGCAGAAGAATGCATAACCTGATTGGTATAAACTCCAAAAGGACACCCTTGTTTTGGACACTCGCCTGGCTCATTTGCTTCACAAGGCGACACAATGGAAGACACTGAGCTGATTTGGGGGCACACAAGTAGGAGGCAAAGCAGGACACACAGACCGTGTGGGTGGGTCTAGGGACATTCATTCCTAATGGAATGTACTTTAGAGCTGACGGTCCATGTAAGACAATGGTTTCATTTAATTGACTAGGGTGTACTCCAGGGCAGGGAAAGCACAGAGAGAGGGAAGATAAGAGGAAGACGAAATAAGGTGTAAAACGTAAAATGTTTTGGGGCGCCTGGGTGGCTCAGTGGATTAAGCCTCTGCCTTCGGCTCAGGTCATGATCTCAGGGTCCTGGGATGGAGCCCCACATTGGGCTCTCTGCTCAGCAGGGAGCCTGCTTTCCTCCCTCTCTCTCTGCCTGCCTCTCTGCCTGCTTGTGATCTCTCTGTCAAATAAATAAATAAAATCCTCAAAAAAAAAACCCCAAAATGTTTCGTGTAGCCAATATTTGATCCCAAAGACCCTAAATTTATAGAAAAGCTCAAAGCAGAAGCATATCTGGTCAATTGTTTCACCTGTTCAACCCAAATTCTCTGGTGTATAAGTTCTGGACCTAACTTTCTAATAATTTTATATTTGTCTTTCCATATCCGAGATTATCCCTTTAAATACCCACAGTTTATTATGCTGGTTTTCTCCTCTTTATTCTTTTCAAAACTCTGTCCCTTCCTTCCTGCCCACTGTTATCAAGACCCCCAGAGCTCTTGAGTGAACCAGAAATGTGTCCTCTCCCGGTCTCTGGGTCATACTCCTATAAAGACTCAGTGGGAGTAGGGGCGAGCAGAAAATCACTTAGCCACGGGAATGGAGTACAGGGAGGAGACAATGGCAGTCTGGTGGATAAATGGCTCACAGACAGATGCTCAGAGAAATCTATAATCAAAAGGAAATCTGAATGCTTGGCCAAGGGGAAGTAAATTGCCTGAGGTCAATCCTTTGTTGGTGTCTTTGATCTTCTTCAGTGATGGGTCAGTCCTACCACCCGCCCCCAAGCTCAGATGCTGTGCACATGATTTGCTTGCTTTCCTGTGTCCTGGCTAGGCTTTGAGATTTTGATTACTCTTACATTCGGGAAGCTTGGTTTAGAAGAACAGAGAACAATAATATACACTGCATATACACCATTTCTATGTATTTTCACATATATTACCTAATTTAATCCTAATAATGACCCTCAAAGACAGCCAGCTGGTTCTTTTCTTTTTTTTTTTTTTTCTTTTCTTCTCTTTTCTCTTCTTTTTAATGATTTTTCATTTTTTAAAACAAAATTTACCATATATTCAGTTTGTGATTCCCAATACCTAGACCATAGTTAACAGTTGAGCAAACCAAGGTGCCCAATTAGTAACCATTACTAGCATAAATAAATTGATAATTTAATGATAATGCATACAGCTAATGGGTTTATACAACAGTATGGTATTTCTGGAGGGCAATTCGCTATACATATATAAAGTCCTAAAAAAGCAAATGTCCTTGAGTCATCAGCAATCCACTTCAAGGAATGTGATCTAAGAAAGTTATCAGATATTTAATATCCTAGGTGCAAGAATGTCCATTGCACGGTTGTTCATAATAGTCAAAAACAATACCAAAACAAGCTAAATATTCATCCAGAGGAAATCAGAAGATACATCATGGTATACCAATGGACTAATTTCCATATTTCAAAACTTGTCTTAGGAGATTATTTAATGATACAGGAAATAATTATATTGGCACAGAAAACCATTTATTGCCAAGTGAAAAACATACAGCTTTTAGTTTAAGACAATAGATTGAAAAAATCATTGACTTCTCCTTATTCTAAAAAAAAAAAAAAAAAGAAAGCAACAAACTATTGAAGTATAGGTTTTGGTAAAAATGCATAAAAGAAAAGAAATTAATATGACTGCTGAATACTGAAAGGAAAACGGCAAAACAAGACTTCATGCGTTTCTGAGAGATCAAAACTAGGTATGGCCAAAGTGACACAGAAATCAGAGTGGAGAGAGACACCCCTTAGCACAGGTAGCAGAGAAAGCATCAAGTGAGGGTCACTTTTCAGAGTTCCTTCAATCCAAGGGACACAGAACACGAGAAAGAACCTGATACAGTTGGTTGAAGAATTATATGTTCAACGGCTGCTGGGTCAGTCTCCTTTCTGACCATATGTGTTTGTAGAGAACATACCTATGACATGAAGCAGCAAAACACGTCTTTCGAAGGAAAGGAACTGTTAACCGAAAGGGGCAGTGGCTTCCAGAGAAAAGGTTGCCAGCTTGCTTATCTGAGAGCGAAGGCTGGCAGTCCACCCACCACACCCACAAGCAGAGAGCGTGGGGTCAGTCTTCTCATGCAGGGAAAAAGCCACTACTTCGAAGAAAACGTAAGTCAGTTATAGGTAATAACGTTTTTTTTTTTTTTTTTTTCATAAACATGGTTGGAAAACTGAGTATCAGCAGACATTTGGTCTCAAAAAGAAAACAGCTTGGTCAAGAGAACGCTATCAATTTAACAAACCATTTTGTTATCCTCTTGGGACTCTGGGAAAATGACATTTCCCGGTCCCCTGGGTTGCTAGGCGGGCTAGATGACTGGTTCTAAAGAGAGGAATGTGAGCAGAAGCATATGACACTTCCAGATTTGGTCCCAAACTGCAAATCTCCAGCACAGGATCCTCCTCTCTTTACCTTTTGTGTCATCCTGTGAAAGCCTTGGGTGCTGGCATCCTGGATCCCTGAGTCACATTTCCTCCGAGAGCCACCCCAGGGAGCTTCCTGACCAGCAAAATGTGCAACAGCCTTCATGTAAAAAGGAAAGACCAAGATAATCAAACAGATTATGGACTTCGGGGAACAGAGATAGCTCAGGGAAAAGACAAGGACATTAATTTAATTCCAAGTGTCTTTTTTCTTTTTAGAAAAAATTGAGGACATATTGTGCTCATTGATTAGGAAAAGGATAAAGTCAAAACAAACAAATATCAAAGAATAAGAAAAAGTTCATGGACGTTAAAAAGTATTGCTTGTATAAACTAGAAAAATATAGACCCCCAAACAAGGAAACAACACCCAATACTGGTGGATAACATGAGGGGGAAAGGTAAGCAATAACGGTAAGCAATTGACTTATTTTCATCAAGTGGTCATTATCTCAGCTTATATGAATGATCCCCATGACCCAAGAGAAATTTTGTAGGTGCTGTGTAATGGTGACAAGATGGACTATGCCAGGAACCCAGAGAATTCCCCGGGATGTGTTCCTCTGTCTGATATTTCTAGGTAACAAAACTGCAGCAACCCAGTGAAGCTGGGACCCCACAGATTCAGTGTCTCTGTCTCTGGGGATGAAGGTGTGATTCATCCCAAGAAAGAACTCTGTCCTGCTAAGGGGCCAGTAGAGATAGAGGGAAAGTGGAATGGGAAGTGGAGGAAGGTCACAATGACTGTGAATTCAAACCTCGTGACCAGCTACAGAAGCCAGGACCATGACAGATGTGTTTTGTGTTCTTTCATGTTTTCTTTACCTCCCTTCCCTGAAACATACACATTATAGGAGGAGCCCCTTGGCAGTGGCTACCATTGTAGGTTTCACGTGCGTCCAATTCAAACTTCTGTTCCATCTCCTGGCCTCTTAATACAACTCAGATAACTGCTTTCTCTAATCCTATGACACCAGCATCCACACAGCAATCTGTTTTCTCCACGTAGCACCAGCAGGGGACGTTAGGGACACATTAGCTGTTGTCTCAAACAAACTCCAAACTTCCTAGTTGCACAGTAGAAGTTTATGTCTTGCCTTTGTAAGTCCTCAGCGGTTGTTTCTGGTTGACAGGAATCACCTTTCCAAGGAGTAATTCAAAGTCTGAGGAGTGGCTGTTTTTTCCCACCTGCCTTTTTAAAAATGTAGCTTTCTAGATCCTTCTACTCATCTGCATCAAGTTGGTAAAAAAGAAAAGAGATAGATAAGCATACCTGTCTACTAAGCTTCTTGACCTGGAGGTGACCACAGGTTATCTGTACGTGCAGACACTGGGGAAGACTAGTTACGTGGCTTCCACTGGGATCTCTGTCTCGGTCTCTCTCTCCTTCCATCTTTCCTCTCCTCACATCTTCCAGTTTCGCTGTGTTTTTTCTATTTCCAGATCCTCTTCCTTCTATCTCACATTCCACCTGAAAATCTCGAAGTGGCTCTCCAGGCAAACTTATATGGCGATTTTTTCATTCTTTGGAAAAAGGAACAGAAGCCTTCATTAACAGACAATAGTCATGATGTAAAGAAAAGTAACTCAGGGACATTGCATCCTTTGCTTCAAGATACTACCAGAGCGGGGTGCCTGGAGTGGCTCAGTCATTAAGCGTCTGCTTTCTGCTTAGGTCATGAGCCCAGGGTCCTGGGATCCAGTGCCTCATCCATCCGGCTCCCTGCTCCCCAGGAAGCCTGCTTCTTCCTCTCCCACTCCCTTTGTTTGTGTTTCCTCTCTCGCTGTTTCTCTCTCTGTCAAATAATAAATAAAATCTTGAAAAAAAAGAAAAAGATACTACCAATACTTTCTTCAGGAACCTTGTTTGCTTACACCTTTGCTTCAGTTATCAGGTTAGAAAGAAAGTTATCTCTTAGTATCTCAAATAAGACAGAAATCATTGTTCATGGATTTTCCCACAAGACTCTTGGAAAGGAGAATAGGGTCCTGCCCCAGGGAGAGTAATAATTATGACCACGATATACCTTCTCTTTTTAGGGTAGAATAGGAGCCGATGAAGGACCCAGCCTCAGGTGGCCAGCAATGGGCCACAGATGCATCTGCCTCATTTCCCACCAGTCAGTGAGGAAGCCCACAGACACCGACTACTGGAGCTGACCGCTACGTCTCCTTTGACCACTACATTTATTGAGAAGAAAGGAAGTTCAGTCCCCTTGACCGCTCTCTTCTTATTACTGTTCTGAAATTTCCATCCAATTTGAGAAATTATTAAACATAAACCCCTAAACACTCCTCCCTTTATTTAAAAAAATTTTTTTTAATTTATTCATTTGTCAGAGAGAGAGGGTGAGAGAGAGCGAGCACAGGCAGACAGAGTGGCAGGCAGAGGCAGAGGGAGAAGCAGGCTCCCTGCCGAGCAAGGAGCCCGATGTGGGACTCGATCCCAGGATCCCAGGATGCTGGGATCATGACCTGAGCTGAAGGCAGCCGCTTAACCAACTGAGCCACCCAGGCGTCCCACTCCTCCCTTTATTATATAAAGCAGTTCAGCTCTGCTCCTACTCCTATATCCAAATTTACGTATGCATATAATACTCAGACCAAGAAAAAAAATGGGGAGCAAGGCAGTCAACCTGACAAGTGACAAGAGCTAGACTGATGGGGCAGGTGGCAGCTTTCTACCCTACCTGTGGGCACACCGCCCTCGTCAACCCCCCAGAGCTAACCAACACATTTCCTCCAAACAAAACCAAACAACTTTCCCCAAGGAGGATATTTGAGGCAGCTGCTAAGACGAAAAAACCAAAAACATTCTCTATCTTATGATATTAACTTCTATTGCTTGAATGTTGTCTCTCTGCCAACCAGTTTCTTAGCAGCCTTTTTTTTTTTAAATCATTCAATGGCATTTAACAGATGGAAAAACCCTAGATCACAGAGAAAGGCACACATCATAATCATACACAGACTTATCAGTCTCAACAAAAACAGTCTTAAAGGCCTTAATCATTTATTTACAAAGACATGAAAATGTTTTCCTTGGGAAAAATAAGCTAAGTGACATAACTGAACAATACACTTATCAGTAACAAAGCAGATCAAGTAGGGATAAACACAGAGTGAAATAACACTAATATGAACTACAGAAATTCCCCATTTTAAGTAGCCATCCTACTTAAATCTACCATCCTCTCCACTATCACCACTACTGAGAAAGGAAGGAAGGAAGGAAGGAAGGAAGGAAGGAAGGGAAAAAAAGAAAAAGTGTCTGGAAGGAGAGTTGCTTTGTAAATATGCTGACAGAATAAAATTTTGTCAATCTTCTCCTGGGTGTTCAGAATCTAAGGCATTCACCAAAAAAGCTCTCCTAAAATCTTAAATTTTCTAGTCAAACAAAAGAAAAAGAAGAACAAACCTCGCTGTTTTCTGTTGTTCATCTCTTGAACTATTAGCAATTGTGTGAAAAGCTATTCAGGTCAGCGGATAGGAGAATCTGTAATACTTCCTGCTCTGCTAGGTTATTTGAAACCCATCACAAGACACATAGATTCTCGTAGGAAACTTCATCTGCCATGATTATTCCTCTTCAGAATGAATTACCGAAAATCAGATGACTTTTGCTTATTAGCTACCTCGCTCAATTCCTACCAAATTCAAATGAAAGAAAATCATGGCTTTTGGAGGCCATTAGGAATAATTATCCCTTCTACAATCTATAATTTGATCAGGGATAATTACGTGATGTAACAATAGAATAATTAGACTTGTTTCTCTTTCTTTGTTTGTGTGTGGCCTTGCCACACCTAAATTTTATTTTTATACGACCTATTAAACTTCGTCAATTTTACAAATGTCGTGGCTACAAAAGATTTAAATAATTGAAATGTATGTGATACTCAAGATTTTATTTTAGTGTCCTTCTTTAATACTAGGAAAATTAATCTAATACAGACTTTTATACCAAATTATTTCAATGGGCTACACACTGATGGGAGATAAGTAACCAAGCCTGACATTAAAATCATTATGGAGCCCACAGTCCTGGGGAAGGGAAAGACATTCTCAAAAATGACACAAATAAATACATATTTATAAACAAGGGTAAATATGATGAAAGAAAAGCACAGCCCCTGTCCTGTAAGTATAATAGGATTTCAGAAGTTTTTCCTGAAACAGCAATCTGTGAGCTGAGGTGTTTTTTTTAATTATAGTAAAATATATTTAACTTAATATTTATCATTTTAAGCACAATTCAGTGGCATTAAGTACATTCACAATTCTGTGTGATTACCACCTCTATCTATATCCAAACATTTTTTTCATCCTCCCCAACAAAAACTCTGTATCTATTAAACAATAACCCCTTCTTCCTCTCTCCTCCTTCCCAGCCTCTGGCAGCCTCTATTCTATTTTTCTGTCTCTTTGAATTTGTCTATTCTAGATACCTTATAAAACTAGAATTATATAGTATGTGTCCCTCTGGATCTAGCTTATTTCACTACTCATTAATATTTTCAAGGTCCATCCTTATAGCATATATCAAAATATGTCTCCTTTTTCTGGTTGAGTAATATTTCGTTGTGTGTATATACCAATTTTTGTTTATCTACTCATCAGCAGATGCTTGGATTGTTCCTACCTTCTGGCTGCTGTGAACATGAGTGTACAGACATCTAGTCCAGTGCCGGCTTTCAACTCTTTTGGAAATTTGCCTAGGCAGGAAGTTGTTGTTGGTAGTTCCATGTGTAACATTTTTAGAAAACTGACAAAATGTTTTCCACAGCTGCTGCACTATTTTACACTCCTATAACTGATACATGAGGGTTCCAATTTTTCCACATCCTCACCAATACTTGTTATTGTCCATTTTTTAATATTCTAGCTGTCCTACTAAGTGTGAAGTGGTGTCGCGTTGTGGTTTTGATTGGCATTTCCCTAACTGACGAGGGAGGCTGAGCGTCTTTTCCTGTGCTTATTGACTGTCTGTATGTCTTCTTTGGAGAACAAAGTTCTTAATTTTGAGGAAGTCCAATTTCTGTTTTTCTGGTTTTGATTCTCATGCTTTTGGTGTCGTGTCTGTGAAATCATTGCCAAATCCAATGTAATGAAGCATTTCCCTGTTGTTTTCTTTCAAGATTTGTAGACTTTTAGCTCTTAAGTTTAGGTCTTCGATCCAGTTTGAGTTGGTTTTTGTATCTACTGTAAGATAAGGGTCCAACGTCCGTCTTTCACATGTAGATGTCTAGTTTGTTCCGTACCATTTGTTGAAAAGATTGTCCTTTCCTCCTTCAATGGTCTTGGCACACTTGCTGATAATTGGTTGACTGTAGATGTGAGGATTAATTTCTGGGCTGTGAGCTAATATTTTAAGAAGAAACAGGAGGTAACTAGATGACAAAAGAGAGAAAGCCCCTCTAAGTAGAAAGATTAGTTTGAGCAAAAGTATGCTTTTCTTCTCAAGAAATGTAAGCATGAATATGTCATTTTTCTATTCTTCTTTCTTATACCACACTAAATTAATCTGGTATTTAAAATCTCCTTTGGGGGACACCTGGGTGGCTCAGTTGGTTAAGCATCTGCCTTGAGCTCAGGTCATGATCACAGGGTCCTGGATTGAGTGCCACATCGGGCTCCTTGTTCAGCGGGGAGCTTGCTTCTCCCTCTGCCCACCCCTCAACTTGTGCACATGCCCTCTCTCTCTCTCTTTCTGTTTCTCTGACAAATAAATAAATAAAATTCTTAAAAAATAAAAAATAAAATATCCTTGGGAGGAATCCTGAATTATTTACTCTACTGTGGGGTCTTTAAGAGGGCACACTACAATACAGGGCAGCACTAAATCCATTTTCTTTCTTCATCTTATAACCAATGTGAGTCATTAATATCCCATTTTTTTCTTTCTATATCCAACAGGTATTCCCTTCTATATTCAACAGGTGATTCAGAAAAGCACAACTCACAAGGCCAAACATTAATTCTCATAGATAGCACAGAACAAAATTACAAAGATGAAAAACCTAATTATCTAACAATTAGTGAAGCCCACCTTGACTGTCATAAAATTAGTAGTTACACTATTATGGAGATCAGTGTCAGCAAAGTTGCTTCTGAGCAGTAAAAAGATTATGGGAGGGAGGAAAGGAAATTGGTATTGTCAGTAGAGATTTAATGAGAGTTAATATGGGAAATCTCTGTAACTTACACTAGTTTTATTTAACAGTTTACATGTCAAATGTCTCTATATCATTAATCTACTTCGAATGGAAGGAATGAATGTAATTCAGTTAAGGAACATACTCTATCTTCCAATATGGAAATAAACAATTTCATGTTTCAATTTAAAGTGATTAAAGACTTTAAGCCTATATTTTGTTTGAATTTGAATGTGACTATACCACGATTCAGAAAAAAATCATCTCCCACCTTCACACTGCTTCCTTTTGGGTTTATAATAAATAAAAGGGGAGTTCATTTCTAAGTTTTATCTCTTTTCGTGATTGCTACTTTAGTTACACAATGACTCAGATGAAGCTTGAAAGTTATTGCTTATAAGAGCCTAATCAACTTTGTAGACAAGTCAACATCATCTTCCCATCTCTCCTTGATGGTGTGGAGAGGTGAGAAACAGGGAAAGGATGGCAATTTTCTCTTTCCACTGTGTGTGTGTGTGTGTGTGTGTGTGTGTGTGTGTGTTATGTATTTCAATTCCATGGTTTAAACATTTCAAAATTATATATTTAATTTTAACTATTATTTTGTACTGTCACTGATAGTTCCATTTTCATTTGAGAAAAAAGGGTCAAGTTTCTCCAAATACTGTCTCATTTATATAAATATTTTTAGACATGAAAAGGACAACAGTTCATTTCAGTGTATTGTAAAATGTAGAAGAGACTTCCTGTTACTTGCTGCATAAAGAAATTTCACAGTGTACTTATTGCACTGACTTACCATAGAAATTGTTCTAGAATATTATGCTTATTAGGACATTGTATTACATTTGACATCTGTCACTTTAATTATCCCTTCTATATTTTAATGCTTCCTTGTGATCTTTTATCTTTGTTTCCTTGGATGAATGAAACATATCCATTTCCTTTTAGCTTTTATCTATGATTTGGAAGGTTAACACTTTATTTTAAAGATAATCTTGCATGACTATCTTAAAACATTAAAGTTCTTTTTGCCTAATTATGCCAGCAATAACTATTGACTTCCTTTGATGGACATTAAGGAAACTGACACCAATGATACCCGCATCTTTGCTATTTCCCTTTCATATTTTGCAGGCTGCTAATTTGAAGTTAAAATCTCCTTCAAAAAAGAAAGACTTGGGCGCCTGGGTGGCTCAGTGGGTTAAGCCTCTGCCTTCGGCTCAGGTCATGATCCCGGGGTCCTGGGATCGAGCCCCGCATCGGGCTCTCTGCTTGGCAGGGAGCCTGCTTCCTTCTTTCTCTGCCTGCCTCTCTGCCTACTTGTGATTTCTCTCTGTCAAATAAATAAATAAAATCTTTAAAATAAAAAATAAATAAATAAAAAAGACTTTTTTTTAGTATGTTTACATTGAATATTTTACTTCTGTTGCCACAATTACCCTCAATTACTGAATTTTCTTGTTGTCATTAGTGTTTTCAGGCTTATATTTTGTTTTGTGTTTTATTTATTCTACAATTTTAGATAGCTTCACTCATTATAACCACTTTTTCTCAATCACAACCTCCCTAATGAAGAATGAAATTGCTTATTCATCTCTGAATTATTCAGAGTACATTCGTTGTGCGTCTTGCTGGAAAACAGTCTTGAATGGTATTTGTTCCAAGAATTTGCGGATCTGAGAATGACCCCAGCTTGATGTTTAAAGAGAGTAAGCCCTTGGCTGGGGATATAATGTTTGAGTCTATACCCAATATAGATGTATGAAGCTACAGGTAACAAAACCAATAATTACAGATGTTTATTTTTCTCATGTAATAAAAAGTGTACACATTTGCTGGGTTTGGCTCAGTCGCCAATGTGGATGCTGATGCTCCAGCCATTGTGTCTATGGTAGGCAGAATAATGGGGGGGTCCCCCAAAATATCCACATCCTAATTCCTGGAATCAGGATGTTATGTTAGTTTACATAGTGATGGGGAATTAAGTTTGCAGATAGATTTAAAGTTGCTAATCAGCTGACTTTGAGGTAGAGAGGTTGTCCTGGGTTATCTGGGTGGCCCCACTATTACCACAAGCGGAAGAGGGAGACAGAAGTCAGCAAAAGAAGTCAACCCAACATTATTGGCTTTGGGTTTAGAGAACATCAGTTAAGGAACACAGTGGCCCCTAGAGGTTGTACTAGAAAAGACAAGGGAATAGATTCTCCCTAGAGCCCAGACAAGGAACACAGCCCTGCTACACCTTGATTTTTTTAAAAATATTTTATTTATTTATTTGAGAAAGAGAGAGAGAACATGAGTGGGGGTGGGGGGTAGAGAGTGGAGAGGATTGGGGAGAGGGGAAGCAGACTCCTCACTGAGCAGGAAGCCTGATGCAGGACTCTATCCCAGGACCCTGAGATCATGACCTGAGCCAAAGGCAGACGTCTAACAGACTGTGCCACCCAGGCACCCCTCACCTTGACTTTTTTAAAGCCTAGTTTAGACCTATTTTGGACTTCTGACCCAACTTCAGAACCATAAGATAATATATTTGTGTTGTTTTCAGCCACTAAGTTTCTTATGGCATTGACATCCCTACACGATATCCAAGGGAGGATCTCAAAGTGAGACAAAGGAGAAAGAGCCACATCAGTCAAATCTCTGTCTCTTTATATAGAAATCCAAAAGCTTTCTCAGAAGTGCTGCCAGCAGAATTCTATTTTCTTCTCAAGACCCAGAGTCAGGCCTGGTCTCTACCCTTAACTTAAGAAAGGCCAGAAGGGCAATTTTTAGCCATTCACCTCAACATTGCTGGGAGCTAAGGAGAGGAGCTGGGAATGGCTTTTGAGAAACTGACAATAGCGTTTCACACTTTTCTTCTGAAAACTCTGAAGGTATTACTCCACTATCTTCTCATTAATCGATACCCCCAGGGAGAAATACGAAGGGATCTTGATTTTAACAACTATTAAATATAAATCCTGTGTATGAATGTGTAAACTTATAAGGAATTCATTGGAAAACTTTCTCCAGAATGTATGTTGGCATTGATTTCTGCTTTTCAGTTTTGCTTAAAAGATCTCTAAATTTTCAGCCTGAAGATTTTTTTACTTAATTCAGCTATTTAGTAAATATTTATTAAGTACTTAATATGTGCCAGATGCTAAAATAAGTTTTGTTAATTTTGTCTTTTTTCTCTCTCTTGTGTATTTGATCTTTCCCACTCTGGAGTTGTTGTTATTTTAAGTTTCAAATTTCCTATCGTATTTTCCAAACCTTTTACCTTCCCTGTTATTTAAAAACTAATAGATTTATGCCTCATATCTTGAGTCTTCCAGGTTCATGTTATGTTTCACTGTTTGTTTTTCCCGGAGTTTTGTCATTTTTTTTTTCTTTCTGCATGACTAAGATTTTATTCGGGCTATTGTGCATTTCTTTCTTTTTTTTTCCACTCTCATTTTAATCTAACATTTAAAAATAGTTTTTGTGTCTGCTTTTAATTCAGCAAGAATATAAGGTAAAAACGTGTTCTTTAAACTCTTATACCATTATTCCTTTTCCACTTTTCCTCAGATTTCTTAAAAGGTTTAAGTTTTATTGGTGGTGGTGTTTACTCATTGACTTGTTCCCTTTGTTGGTGCATAAAGGTCTGATGTGAGGGATTCCAGAATCCCGTATAAATGGAGAAACAGAGATCTATTATCTATGACAGGGCACATCTAGCAGCCCAAGAACCAGAAGATGCCCCAGCCATATCTAGAGCTGGAGGCTGGAGGCTGGAGACTTGTCTTGCAGGAACACAGCTCACCTTTCCAATATTGGGGGATACAGGTGTTTTTAGAGAACACTATCCAGCACCAGAGTGAGAGGACAAAACTGCATTTGCCTGGAAGAGCAAACGAGGGGATCATCTGTTCCATATTGTGGATCATCACATCTCCTGTCGGGATCTGAAAGACAAAGATGCAGCAGACAAAGGAAGGGGCAGTATGGTGTAGAGCACTTATCAACCCTGTCCTGCCCATGGGGACTCCCCCAATTCCCATTAAAATGTAGAACATCTTCAACTCTGATTGTATGAGTAACTGGAGATTTGTTATTTTTCTTCTGAGATGATGTCAGTTATTTTAGGGATAGGAAGCTCTTAGCATTTCCATTCACTACAGAACTTCCTAGGAATCACCTTTGAGCATTAAAAATATGTATTAACCATGATAGTCTTGGAGGAAAATACCAGCAAAGATGCCCTACAAAAAGCTTCTGTTTTTATAGATTGCAGGAAAAGATGAACAGAACTGTGATCATCTTTGCTCATTTGTGGCCGAGCCTGCTGGCTGCCGGTCCAGTGTTCTTTCTGTTCTCCCTTCTCACAAACAAAACTTGAATTTTATTTGGTGCAGCATGCATTTCCCTGTCCTTTTCAGGCAGGGGTGGTCATGCAACACATCCCTGGCCAGTAACATACAAGGAGAGGGCAGAGTGTGGGGTTTCCAGAAAGGGTCCTTAAAGGGTGCTAACTCAGCCAAAGCTCTGCTCTTGGTTTTGTGGCTATCTTCTTTTTGGGGACTGAAGCTAACAGGCATTACAGCTGGAGCACTGCTGACATGTGGAGAACCAGAGAACAAGGCATCACCTGACAGATGGAATGGTGGGAACCTAAGTTTTGTTGACCTGGGGCTTTCATAGCATCACTGGATTTGTTTAAACCACTGCTGTACAACTCTGCTGCCATCTCATGCCCCTGAAATCAATCTCCGAGAAAACATTCTGTTATGAGAGAAGAGCTCTCCTTTTTCTCTCTGTGCACTAATACTTCTCAATGTCTTTTGACTCTTGCTCGGTTAAAGTAATGTCAAAGTGTAAGGCTCCCATGTGGAAACTTTGAAGATCACTCACTTTACCCAGGATATCAATCACCATTGGTCTAAAATTCAGTTGCAAAACCTGTACTGTAGGAAAACCCTAGAACATTCTAGAAGTTTCTGAACGGGATTGGGGGGGCGGGGGAGATTAAGTTGTATAAGTGGACACTTGACATTTTTGGGGGCAAATATTTGGAGACCAGACACCAGCTTATGGAAAATAAAACTGCACTTAGAGGCCACAGGACCTCGAGAGAGTTCAGGGAAGTGCCTGGTTCCCTGGGAGGTTGTATATCTGGAGCCTTATGTAATGTCTTGGGATAAGAGATCTGGGGGCTTAGCAAATTCCTTTACTAATTTTTACTCGAATGATAATCACGGAAATGACTTATAAAGCTCTTTGTTTATAATAACACCAGCTTGCATTAGTCGTTCTAAAGGGAAATAAGGAAGAAGGAAGAAAGGAGCATCCTTGGGGATTGAAAGATGTTGAAGAGAAAAGCCTGAGAAGGGGCAAACATGGAAAAGGAAAAGAGGCAGAATCCAAAGGCCCTGACAAGACACCTAGAGTTGAGGCGCCTGGGTGGCTCAGTGGGTTAAGCCTCTGCCTTCAGCTCTGGTCATGATCTCAGGATCCTAGGATCAAGTCCCAAATCAGGCTCTCTGCTCAGCGGAGAGCCTGCTTCCCTCTCTCTCTCTCTCTGCCTGCCTCTCTGTCCACTTGTGATCTCTCTCTCTCTCTCTCTGTAAAATAAATAAGTAAAACCTTTAAAAAATATTTTTAAAAAAGACACTGGAGTTGTGTCCTGTGGAGTTCTTTTGGCTGCAGATTTACATTATAGATAGTTGTGTCTCCAGGTAATGAATTCTGTGAGCCACAAACTTTATTAGATCCTGCTCCTCAGCACAGAACAAGTTTAAATACTATTATTTTTTATTCACTTATCCTAAAACACTTCTAAGTACCCAATGTGTGCCAGGCAGTGAACAAATTATAGCAAAGATTTATGTTCAACTTTGAAAAGGGATTCATTACTTTTCTTTTTAATAGCTACGGATGGTAACATAACTTCACAATGCATTCTGTGCTACCCACCTACCTTTAATACTTGGTTTAACACATAGGAGACGATGATACAGGGCCTATTGTAATCACATATTTTTAAAAATATTTTATCTATTTATTTTGACAGAGAGAGATCACAAGTAGCCAGAGAGGCAGGCAGAGAGAGGGAAGGGGGGAAGCAGGCTCCCTGCTGAGCAGAGAGCCCGATTTGGGGCTCGATCCCAGGACCCTGAGATCATGACCTGAGCCGAAGGCAGAGGCTTTAACCCACTGAGCCACCCAGACAGCCCTGTAATCACATATTTAAACCTCTTTCCTTCCAGAGTACAATGGATCTTTCTTTGAAGACTAGATGCCTCTTAAATGTTATCAACAAAAGAAAAATACTCATTACATAAGCCTTGGACAACAAAAGCTTAATTTCATATTATAGGCACCTAATGGGCAGTGTAAACGGTGAGATATATCAGACAATAGAAAGGAAGAGATATTTTTACTAGAATCCATCAATATATGATGCATTGCAAATTACCACTGGAATTTCTGGGGTTTATAAATCAACTGCTGTTTCTGTGCTGCTGATACTTTTAACGTAATTTAATCATATGCTTCTTTTAAAAAAGTTTCCAATTTACCCAAAGCTTTCTGGCAGTCATGTTGTTATTGTAACTAGGATCATGAGTTATATAATATCACATACCATGGAAATTCAGGTTTCTTCACAAAAGTGTTTCAAGGCTTTGGAGATAACTGATTTGGAAATGAAATGAAGGCAGCTCTCTACCACTGAATTTCAGAGCAAGGGGAAGAAACAAGATAGAATTAGACTCACCAGTGCAAGTGACTTATTAAAGATACCCAAATGCAGAATCATTCAACATCATTAGGCTTATTAATTGACTGCAGATATCCAGAGTGAACAATCCCTCTTCTAAGTGGGGACTAGTTCAGTCGCCCGTCTCCATCACTCATTCAGCCAATTCATTAAAGCCTGTTTGTTTCTCCCAGGTGCCTCCTAATGAGTTTCATTGTTTTGTTTATTGTGCTTGTTGGCTCACAGATCTCTTTCACAATTTTCCATGGTTTCTGAATGCTCGTTAAGTACCAGTTTTGATCAGCCCATTTGCAGCTAGTGCTTTACCTCGTCTTGGATAAACCAAGGAAGTGGGAAAGTAAGAAGGGGCACGGTGAAATGGGGCGGGGGGAAAGGCCAGAGGGAATTCCACCAGATGCCTGTGTTCCTTGAAAGAACCAGCAGGTGGTAGCAGCACTTCGAGGGAAGGCCCCAGTTTAGGGCTGTAGGACCGGAACAATAGACCCCAAATCCCGTCCTCGGCTATAGAAGAGGCTAGGGGTGGGCGGAAACATTTTTCCCGGCGGCGCCCCCTCGGTTCCTCAAACCTTCCAGGCACCCGCTGAGTACCTCCCAACGCCTCAGATCCCCGTGGGGGAGGTTCTCCCCGGGGAGCGGGCGGAGGGAGGAGGTACCCAGAAGGGCAAGACTTGCCGGGGCAATGCAAAGCCAGCCACCTACACCTGGACTTCCCCGTTCAGACCCAGGCTTCCCAGCCCTCTGGGGAGGGTGGGGTCAGAGGCCCCAACGTTGGCCAAGATCCAGGGTCACGAAGGGGCAGGCGAGTTTAAGGGTAGATCAGAGACACTTTCGTAACCCAGATGCCCCCCTCCTGCTGCTTACCCATCCCCACCCCACCCCCGTACCCTCCGAGATTTCTCAGTTTGTCTTTCCCTCCACCCCCTTCTTTTCCTTCTTTCTCTTCTTCACAGCTCACGCCCACCTTAGTTTAAACCTGAGTAGGAACTAAAACAGTGGGTTTAGTTCCTAGAGTTGAAGCAGAAAAGCAGGGGTGGGAGAGGGCGCGGGTGTTCGGGCCGGCGACTGCGCCGCCCTGCCCTGCCCCGCCGTGCCCCGCCGTCCCCGGGCATCGGCCGCCCTCCTGTGCGCTTTCCCTCGCTGGGACCGGAGCCCGCGTCCGGCCCAGGGGTTTGAGCGCCTCGCCCCGCGGCACGGCAGCCCGCCCCCTCCAGGACCCCGGCGCCAGCCTCCCTCCGTGTCCGGGTCCCCCCGCCCCGCGTGGCCGGGAGGAGGAGGCGCCCCCGCCCCGGCGCACAGGCGGGCCCAGGGCGAGCCCCGCGCCTCCACCCCGCTCTCCCCCGCGCCGGGCGCCGCACATCGCCGCCCAAGCCGGGAGGGCGGGTTCGGCTCCCCGGAAGAGGGGAGAGGGAGGGCGGCCGCTGGGGCCGGAGAGGGGCGGGCCGGGCTGGGAGGGACGCGGAGGGGGCGGGCCGGGCTGAGCTCGCCCCTGCCGCCGCTCCGGAGCGGAGCAGCAGGCGGCGGGACCCGCGACCGAGCGCGGCGACCGCGAGCGCGACGTGGGCCCCGCACGATCCGCGGGCGCCCCGCCTTCAGAGCAGCCCCCGCCGCCAGCCACCGTCCCCCGGCCGCCCCGGAGCCCCAGAGACGCGCAGCGGCGAGAGGACCCGGGCCGCGGGGAGCCGGGTCCCCGCACTCGAGCGGAGAAACGGGCGGCTCGGCTCCATCGCGGGGCCTGGGGCGGGGGGAGGGGGGCACAGACCTGCGGAGCCTGCGGCCGGCGGAAGGTGAGCCCCGGGATGCCATGCAGTGTGGGGGGAGGGTGGGGGAGCGGTGTGCCTGGGGACAGAGGCATCAAGGTTTGCAAAAGTAGAGGGGCCCTCCAGACTGGGCCTTTGCAGATCCTTGGGGGCCTCCTGGGGTAGTACTGAGTATCCTCCAAGGCGACGGTGGGTTCCTGAGGGGTGCGAAACTGGCCAGCCTGGCTCCCTGACCTCTGGCCGGCCACCATTGACACCCTCGTTACCCTTGCTTCTGCGATCCCCCAACTGTGTCTCCAGATATTGGGGGTCCTGATATAGGGGTCCGTGCCGAGGCCGGACTCCCAGCGTTCTGAAAAGGCTTGCCCATCCTGCTGACTCCAGTGGCATCTCTCCAATCCCGCGGAGCTGGGAGGAGCAAGGAGGTTGACCCCACACCTGCCCCCAGCTCCCCCACCCCCATCACCACCCATAAGCCTTAGAGTGGAGAGGCTTGGTTCACGCTCCCAGCCATAACCCCCAAGTTGCAGCCAAAGTCTGCTGCTTGCTGCTGCCCCAGCTCCACTCCCCTCTCTTTACATCTGTGGCCCTACCTGCCCTACACCCCCATCCACCAATCTTGGCTGTCTGGCATCCCCTCTCCTCCCATCCCTGGGGGAGCTGGCTGGGGCCCAGCATAGCTGATGTTGTAATGTCCCTGGCAGTGCCCATGGAGAGAAGTGGCTGGGCCTGTTCCCAATAAGTTAACCAGGGCCAGGCCCTCCCCCTGCCAGGAGAACTTGACTCAGGTTCTAGAAGGGGAGATGCTGGTCAGGTGGGAAGGAGCTGTGGCATTGTTGGCAGTGCAGGGAAATGTCCAGGTAATGGGCATTGCAGGATTGAGACCTATCATTTGTTGATGGTGCCATTCAGAGGGGCCACTGGGTTCTCGCAGGGCAATGGATCTTTCTTCCTTGCAGGAAATCAGGGTGGAGGGCTTCTGTGTACCTACCTAGTGGCCTAGAGAGGAGGGCCCCTTTGGAGTCTGTTGGTTCATTCTGGGTGCAGAAAGATGGCTGGCAGTGAGCACGGTGTCTCCGGCCTGCCTAGGAGCAACAGGCAGCAGTGATCTGTGCATGGGAAGGGCAGGAGCATTCCTCCTCGGGTCTGGGTTCTCCTGCAGCTCATCACCATCTCCTGAGCTGGGTCCTGAGTCCTGTGTCCCCCCGGCACTGCCCATGATGGGGAAGGGGGATGGCTGGGGTTGGGGTTTGGGGCAGCTTCGCGTTTCCCTTTTCTCTACTTCCCTGCTCGGCTCCCTCTCCCAGCCCAGATGTTTCTGCAGCAGCAACTCCCAGAGCAGAGAGCAGTTGACGGGCTGATTAGGGGGAGAGTAGGGACAGACCCAGGGTAAGGAGAGGTGAGGTGAGGAGCACTCTGGATCTGCTCTGATGTGCATGCTCTCACACTTACACACACACACACACACACACACACCCCTCCCAGCTTGCGTGCTGCTCCATACCCATCTCACCTCACACACATTCCCTTATATACTCTCACACTTGCTCCCACAGGTAGTGGTCCTGGCTCTTGGGGGCTTCTACAATCTTCCATTTACTTATCTCTCACGGACACTAACTGACTGTCCTAACACCCTCCCTCATGCCCTTTTCCAAAGCCACGCACATGCCCTGTCAGTGCCCAGCCTGAGTGGCTCATTCTGAGTGGCTCCCTGCCACTCCCAGACACTGCCTGCATCTTAAAAGCCTCCCCCTGCTCCACAGCCTGGGAGTGGGAGGCACATTCGTCTGCATCTGCGTGCTCTGGAGGACATTCCTGGAGGCTGGAGACCTCAAGGGACACAGGACTCTCCTCTGCTAGGTAATCCACAAATTGGCTTCTGGAGCCGGGGCAGTAGGGGCGAGAAGCACCGGAGGACAGCCACCTCCTCACTGTCTGCTCTGGAAGCTGCTGTAGGGCTGATGGGATCCTTTTCGAGGCGAGCGGACAGAGCTCCAAGAGACTGCGACCATATCCAAGGTGGATTAAAGGGTAGCAGCATTAAGCTGAGCAAGGATTATCCTGGAATTTCCTGGGCGTTTAACAGCTGCTGACCCCTCCCACGCTGACCCTGTGGCTGACAGGTGTGAGGGCCAGCTTTAGGGCCACGCCGCACATTAACCATCAGCCCCTTTGCCCTTGGGACCTCCCTCGCCCCACTGGACCCTGCAGCCTGCTCTGCCTCTCTGAACGTTCCTGCCCAGGCTCACTCAGCAGCGATGCCCTGGTCAGGTGTCCCCAGCCCCCCTGTCCCCCTTGGCCCTTTAGAGCCAGAGTCCTTTACTTGACACTGAGTCAGAGAAGCATGATGTGATCAGTGGGGCCATTCGAACCTCTTTGAAGAAAAGCTTAAAGAAAATGCAACGATAAAAGTTATTTTGCTCATTCATTCCCCACTCCTACTGCCTCTTTATCCCTGCTTTCTCCTTATAGGTGAAAATTTCTGGATTGTTTTGAAACCTAGAGAGAGAAGGGAGGGGAGGGTAAAATGTAAACATACGCTATGCTAGTCTAGGTTTTAAAAATATTTTCCCTTTTTTGTTGTTTAGATGATAATTAATGAGATTTTAATTGTAAAAATAAGATATGCTCGTTGTAACAAGAAAACCCACTGAAATATATGTAAGACAAAATTAATAATCCCTCCTTTGCCATCCTTCATTTCTCCCTCCTACAGTAACCAGTTTTAATGGCCAGTGCATTTTCCTGCCATATCTTCCTCCAAGCTGGTTTGGCTTGTATTACTTAGTTTTTTAAAAACTCATTTTGTGGATCAAGGTACATAAACTATTTAAAACCATCTCAGTTTGTTCACAAAGTTATCATATTTAACGTTTCAACTTGAAGACAGTTAATTTTTTAAATTCCCATAGATTTACTCATTTATTTTTAAATCTTTCATTTTTATAGATAATAGAACTCAGAAGCTATGATGTATAAGCTAAGGTCTACACATCTTTAATCTTTGCCAGTTTCTGGAAACAAAACACAATTTTGATGCCTACGGACTGTCATATTTTTATAAACCAAAGAAATATAGCAGGCTTGTGGATGCAGTGTCTCTACCGTAGCAAAAAGATGTAAAGTGATATATGTAGGAAAGAAGCTGAGAAAAAAAAAAATGTGAAGTCATAGAATGCAATTTTTGTCATCTGAAATTTTGTCAAATCAGTCTTCTTTTCTGAGCTCCCATTTTCCATCCACATTTCTGCTGCTTCTGGTGGGTTATATTTTAAAAACCATATACACATCTGAAATTTGAATGTCTTCCTGTTTGAGATAAGTCTTGGGCTCTTTCATGGGTGAGAGGATTTCTAAACACTGACCAATGCCTTTGGCTTGCTGGAGAAGACAGAGTGATCCAAAGCAGGCTGTCCCCCTCTGTGTTGCGGGAGGGATGCACTTGGCTGCTTCCAGGACGCGCTCCCAGACTAAGCTCAGACAGATGTCCTAGTCCTCAACCATTGAAGGCACCTTTGAAAATCAAGTTCTAAGTCCTGCTTGTTCAGTATTCCAGGCATGTGGCTGGAGCGGCGTGTTCTTGTCACTTACGTTTCTGCCTTTGAAATTTGTTTCAAAAGAATCTGCGGGAGTAGGAATTAGCTGACAGCAGTTTCTTCCATAGCTTAAAGTTTCGTCTTTCCTTGTTTTTGTTCTTGCCTAAGAGGTACACCCGAGTTCTTTTCATATGTATAAAAAAATAAAAGACTTGAATTTATCTGTTTTGTTTGATAAGCAAGAACTGACCTCACTTCCTAGACTCACTCAACCACAGCTTTTTTTCGGTCTTCTGGATCCAAATCTAAAAGAGGTCCCTTCAAACAACAAGGAACACTCCTGGGCTCTCTTCAAGTGCTTCCACCATTCTTAAAATGAATATATTGGTTCTTGGTAAACCTTGTTTAACAATTACAGAAGTGGCAGTCCACAGGCCATGTCTCCATTTAATTCTTTTCTTCCTGATGTCTCTTGAGGACAGAAGCTGAGTGGCTTTAACATGTTCCCTAATTGCTTTTGCTCTTTTCTGGATCCTCTGGAGGGAGGCCAGCTTCATGTTGTCATTAAGATGCCTGCTGAGGCTATGCATACACGCCCTGCTGCAGCCACAAGTGACCGTGTGGCTTATGTTGTGGGTCATCAAAGCAAATACCCTGCCATTCCTCATCTTCTAGAATGTTCCATAGTGCATAGCTGATGGGATCTGCAGTACATATCTTCCCTCTTGGTTTGCTGTCTCTCCAAAAAAAAAAAAAAAAAATTCATTGAGATGCATCCGAAGTGTTTATTATTCCTTCTCCGTGATTCTCTGTCTAGTTATAAGTTTAGGAAGACACAGTGCTTACAGTTTACTTTTTGTACAGATTCCAGAATCCATCCATGTTCTGACTGAAAGAGGCTATTTTAGAGAATATCTGCTAGGCAAATGAGAGAATAGCTTTCATTGTTTAAAGGCATTTTGCTGGCATTTTCAGTTCTTGATAACAGCATTCCTAGGGACCCTATGGCCCTGGTCAGTCTGGTCTGCCTTGGTGTGTCAAACATGTCTCCAAATTAAGCCACTGAGCGCTTGGGGGAAGCACCGACAACACATATTCCTTCAGGATATTTATTAAGCAGCCATTGGTGATGGGGCCATGCTTTGTTACTTCACAATCTCCCTGTTCTTCTTTGAAACATTTCATCTGTGAATGATTCTAGCAGCATCGGGACAGTACTGGCAGAGAACCTCGGTTTCTTAGGAGTCATTTGCTGTATAGAAATGCTTCCTTTTTTCTGACTTTGAAATACAATTGTTGTATAACACTGTGATAAGTTTAAGGTGTACAACCCGGTGATTTGGAAATGCTTCTTGCTTGCCACGTGGCCACAGCCATCGTGATGGAAACAGATTCCAGTTTCCGACTGCTGTCCTTTCTCTCTCTCAGTTTCATGTCTTTGAACAACCTGCCTCTTATTTTCTTCTCAACAGAAGTAAATGGAATGGACTGCTCTTGTCCATGCAACTCCCAGACTTTTGAGACTCAGTTATAAGGGGAGAGATGGGTCACCACTAATCTCTAGACCAATGAACAAAGGAAGGTCTGAGCCCGATTGTCTTCGCTGTGACCCTGGAGGCAGCTGTGCCCCACAGTCATGTGCTTGTGAGCCGGAAGGGGTGCATGTATACGGATGGCCTTCTTAAGTTAACCAGTGGGGAACGTACTTGACATTGTTCTGCATGGACTACTTTCACTTGGGAAATCATTTTCATAATCAGTGCATACGCAGTAACCCTCACTCTTTTTTAAGGTTGTGCCATAATTTAGTAAATATCTTCACGCTGATGGACAGTTACATTCCAGTCTTTTCCCTTACAAACAATTCTGCAGCAAATATCCTTGTTTGAACATCTCTGCAAACAGACCCAAGGACGCGGTACTTGAAGGACAAACTCTTAGAAGTGAAGCTGCTAGAAAGACATCACCGCTGTCCTTCCAAGAAGATATACCCGTTTGAACTCGCAAGCACCATGAATACAGAGAGCCTAGCTCTCATACCTTCTTCAACCCGGTTATTAAGCTCAGAGGAGAAGATGGCACTGTTGTTTCCACATTCTGTCCTTTCATTGTGAGCAGACTAGAAGAATTTTCTCATACACATACATTATTTTTCTGTAAGTCATAGAGGAAATGTGCCCTTTGTGGAGAGAGGACCGTTGGTCACAAAATGTGGGCATGCCAGGCCTATAGCTCTACCTTTTCTCTGCTGGATCACTTACCAGATGGAATATTCGTGCCTATGTTCTTCTCACTCCTGTTCCCCCATCTCCCTTTGCATCATACCCCACAGCTCTCTTCTGTGGTCCCTCTTGCTCCACTGCCTTTCTGTATTGTCCAGAGTATCCAGGTCTGATGTGGGTCAGGAGGCGTTGGGGAGGAGGGATCGTGTGTTCCCAGGGAAGGAGTAGCTTCTACTCTGCCTGGTTTAATGGAAGTATCTTCTGACTTCCAATACAGGGTGGCTCTAGGAGGAGGAGGGAGAGTAAATGAAGAGAAAGAATTGAAAGAGCGCCTTTCAGAAGAAAAGGGTAAGCTGAGCCCAGAACTATCCTATGCTCTAAAGGGCGGGGGGGGGGGCTTTAAGAAATGCTCAGTGATGTGTCCCCTGTAGGACGTAGGGAGGGAGTGACCTACCACATGGCCCTCAAAGATGGTAGACTTGGCACAAGTCAAGAGAGAGTCTGCTTCTGACAGGCCCTTACCCTGGGGCTGGTGCTGGGGTGGTCTGAGAACTATCTGTGTAGTAATGTAGTCACTTGCCACCTGCCTCTTCTGGTCCTGTGTGTCTCCCTAGGAAGCAAGCTTGGCTGCAGACCCCAGTCTTAAAAAGCAGCGGCCCTGCCTGGGAGCAGGGTGGTGGCCAAGGCAATGGTGGGAGCCCCGAAGATGCCCCATGGCTGCTGAGGGGGCTGCCCGGTCAGGGAGCAGAGTGGCGGGCATGGTGTGCAGTCTCTGGGTCCTGGTGCTGGGGTCCTCAGTTCTGGCTCTGGAAGGTAAGAGGGAGGGGAGACTGGAGAATCCCTACCAACCAGCATGGGTGAGGAATGGGAATGATTCAGAAAAGGCAGAGAAGAGTGAAGACATCAGGAAAGTGAAAGGAATGGGGAAGGTTCCAGAGAAAGGCTCCTGACAAGAGCTGTGCCCCTGCTGGTGAATTAAAAGGACCAGGGAGGGAAATTCCTGTTTCCCTCCTGGGATGGGGTGAGGGTTAGCAGTCCTAGCTGGAGGCTTTGCTGCTGAGTGCCCTTCTTATCTCTGGGCAGAGGTTCTGCTGGACACCACTGGAGAGACATCTGAGATTGGCTGGCTCACCTACCCACCAGGTGGGGTGAGTGTCACTCTTTCATTCCCCACCCAGTGTGCCTCCCCCACCCCACTGGTCATACAGGATTTGGGAAGGAAACCCTGGGTAGAGACTAATGGAATAAGCCTCCTTCCCTCCCGGAGGAGCAGGACTTTGGGGTCTACTTGCCCGGGTTTGCCAGCTAACGGTGGCTCCCCACTCTCCCTGCAGTGGGATGAAGTGAGCGTTCTAGACGACCAGCGACGCCTGACTCGGACCTTCGAGGCATGCCACGTGGCAGGGGCTCCTCCAGGCACTGGGCAAGACAACTGGTTGCAGACACACTTCGTGGAGCGACGCGGAGCGCAGAGGGCACACATCCGACTGCACTTCTCCGTGCGCGCATGTGCCAGCCTGGGCGTGGCCGGGGGCACCTGCCGAGAGACCTTCACCCTTTACTACCGCCAGGCCGAGGAGCCCGATGGGCCCGACAGCATTTCCGCCTGGCACCTCAAACGCTGGACCAAGGTGGACACCATCGCCGCGGACGAGAGCTTCCCCGCCTCCTCGGCGTGGGCGGTAGGCCCGCGCGGGGCAGGGCAGCGCGCGGGGCTGCAGCTCAACGTCAAAGAGAGGAGCTTCGGCCCCCTCACCCAGCGTGGCTTCTACGTGGCCTTCCAGGACACGGGGGCCTGCCTGGCCCTCGTGGCGGTCAAGCTCTTCTCCTACACCTGCCCCTCCGTCCTCCGAGCCTTCGCCTCCTTCCCTGAGACGCAGGCCAGTGGGGCCGGGGGCGCCTCCCTGGTGGCAGCCGTGGGCACCTGTGTGGCTCACGCGGAGCCAGAGGAGGATGGAGGCGGGGGCCAGGCGGGGGGTAGCCCTCCGAGGCTGCACTGCAATGGGGAGGGCAAGTGGATGGTAGCGGTTGGGGGCTGCCGTTGTCAGCCGGGGCACCAGCCCGCCCGTGGAGACAAGGCCTGCCAAGGTGAGATTCTGTGCCCGTGCACTTGCCCAAGATCTCCCCACCTTCCCCCAACCTTGGGACACCTTTCCTGAATACCCTAAACTTGATTTTGTCCCCAAAAGGTCAGGAATAAGCTATTGTTAGGAAAGGACTCTCGTTTTTCTCCAGATTTATTTTCTAAAGCGCACACATTTGGTGTCATGGGCTCATCTCAAATTTCTAGAACCTTCTGGAGACCTCCTTAGCCACTGCTAAGCATCCTAGGGCTGCAGGCCTGACAAGCGATGGAGAGGAGATTAAAAGGAGTTAAACTCCTGCGTTATCTTGGGATGGGTCCTTTGTCCCTATTTGCCATCTAGTTAGGAAGGGATCATCACCAGGGCAGGTGACCAGAATGCGGGTAGGAGATGGCAGTGGAGGCCAGCTAAGAGGAATCCTTTTGCTATAGGGTGGAGGGTGCAGAAGGCCTCTGGGCAGGAAGGTCAATCAAGCCAGACACCTCTATCTGGTACTTGGCCTGCCCATAGCCCCCACCGCACCTCACTTTTTCCATCAGCGGAAATGCAGTTCTACTCCAGTGGCCATGGAAGTAATCTCTGCCTCAGGGAGGGAAAGAGGGAAGAGGGGGTGGGGGTAGGTCTCAGGAGGTCAGGAGAAATAGCCCTGGGGAATGGAAGGCTGGGGGCATATCTTCGTGCTTGCCTGGGGTGGGGTGGGGGGCTCAGGAGGTGGGGGATGAAGTGAGCCTAATGTCTCTGCCCCATTCTGCCCCCTAGCCTGCCCGGAGGGGTCCTACAAGGCCTTGGCTGGGAACACACCCTGCTTACAGTGCCCTGCCCGCAGCCATGCCCCCGATCCTGCAGCCCCTGTTTGCCCTTGCCTTGAGGGCTTCTACAGGGCCAGTTCAGACTCCCCAGAGACCCCCTGCACTGGTGAGTCCCCCACCAGCCCCAGGGGTGGAAATGGGACTGGGGGTGGGCAGAGAAGGGGAGCCTGAGGGCAGCACAGTGGAGCTGGTTCCCATTTGCAGTGACTTTTCTCCTGTTCATTTTCTCCCTCTGCTCTCCTCCTTCCTGCCCTGACCCCGTCCACACTGGCCCACCTCCTGCCTCTGCTCCCACCCGCCTCCTCTGCTTTCTGGTCCCCACCCCACGCTCTGGGTCTCTTCCCCTCTGGGACAACCCCCTCCCCTGCCTTCTTTCTTTCTCCATCATCCCCACCCCTCCTCCTTCACCTGGCCTTCCACCACTCCTTCCTTTCTGGCCCCCTTGCTGCCCCCACCGGCCTCCCCAGGCCCTCCATCGGCTCCCCGGGAGCTTTGGTTCGAGGTACAAGGCTCAGTGCTCATGCTGCACTGGCGCCTGCCTCAGGAGCTGGGGGGACGAGGGGACCTGCTCTTCAATGTCGTGTGCAAGGAATGTGGAGGCCACCGGGAGCCGGGCTCGGGCACCGGGGGTGCTTGTCGCCGCTGCAGGGATGAGGTGCACTTCGACCCCCGCCAGAGGGGCCTGACTGAGAGCCGAGTGTTAGTTGGGGGGCTCCGGGCACATGTGCCCTACATCTTGGAGGTGCAGGCTGTGAACGGGGTGTCAGAGCTCAGCCCCGACCCTCCCCAAGCTGCCGCCATCAACGTCAGCACCAGCCATGCAGGTGAGCCTTCCGCTAGCGAGCTCAGCTAGCTCGGCTTCATGCCTTACCTTGCCTCCTTAGAAGCCCCTCCCCTACTCGTGCTGCTGGGCTCCTGGAAACCCTCCCACTAACCCCCCCGCCCCAGTTCCCTCTGCAGTCCCTGCGTTGCACCAGGTAAGCCGGGCATCCAACAGCATCACCGTGTCCTGGCCACAGCCAGACCAGACCAACGGGAACATCCTGGACTATCAGCTCCGCTACTATGACCAGGTGGGAAGGTGGGGGTTGCCCAGCAGGGCTGGTGGGAGCTCACAGTGCCCCACAGTAGGGTTAGAGATGGGGGAGGTGGACTAGGACAGAGAGGTGCCAAGAGGCCTGAGGGTGGGACCAGGACTCAGGAGCTGGGGCTGGGTGGCAGGGAGTGACCAGCTGTCACCCCCAGGCAGAAGATGAATCCCACTCCTTCACCCTGACCAGCGAGACCAACACGGCCACCGTGACCCAGCTGAGTCCTGGCCACATCTATGGCTTCCAAGTGCGGGCACGGACTGCCGCAGGTCACGGCCCCTATGGGGGCAAGGTCTATTTCCAGACTCTGCCTCAAGGTGAGAGGAAGCCTGGATGGAGAGGGGGAAGCAGGAGGAGTCAGAAAGGAGAGGCCTGGTGGCCGTGTGGGATAGGAGGCTGTGAGCATAGTGTCATGGCTGACCAGATGGCCTTTGAGTCTGTGGGTGGGCGTGAGTGGGTGCACGGGGGGGTGTGTAGGCATGTATGCTTGTGAGGCCTTGCCCATGTGTGGTCCTGGCTGGCTGCTTCCCCAGGTGAGCTGTCCACCCAGCTTCCAGAGAGACTCTCCTTGGTAATTGGGTCCATCCTGGGGGCCTTGGCCTTCCTCCTGCTGGTGGCCATTACCGTGCTGGCTGTTGTCTTCCAGAGGTGAGCCCCTCCCTGCTGTGTCCCCACACCATTCACCCCACAGCACAACCCCACGTCCTGGCAGCCCCAAAGCCCACTGCAGAAACCACCTTCAAAACCCACCTCCTACCACCGGTCCCCTTCCTGTGGGCCCATGTGAGGCTGGAAGGAGGGATCCAGCAGCCCTCACTCCACAGACCCCTGGCTGGAGAGGGGCCTACGTGGCAGGGGAGTGTCATTTCAGGACTCCGGTTTGTCCTCAGGAAGCGGCGTGGGACAGGCTACACAGAGCAACTCCAGCAGTACAGCAGTCCAGGTGTGGGGAGAGGGAGGGCTGGGGGCTGAGCACAGGAGGCAAGACGAGGTTCCCCCATGGTCCAGGGGAACTCCTCGGCCCTGCCATTGTAAGGAAGAGGGCATGCCTGGGGTGTGTGGGCAGCCTGACCTCGTACTACACCCTCCTCATGCACCCCATTTGCCTACAGGTCTTGGGGTGAAGTATTACATCGACCCTTCCACATACGAGGACCCCTGCCAGGCCATCCGAGAATTTACCAGGGAGGTGGATCCTGCATATATCAAGATCGAGGAGGTCATTGGGGCAGGTGTGCAGGGGCAGAGAAAGGGGACGGGAGGGACTGGAGCGCCCACGAGCCTTCCCCAGCAGGATCCTCTCTAAACAGGGCAGGATACTGCAAGCCCGGGGTCCTTCCTCAATAGCCTTCCACCCTACAACTGTTCTTCCAGGCTCCTTTGGAGAAGTACGCAGGGGCCGCCTGCAGCCCCGGGGACGGCGGGAGCAGGCCGTGGCCATCCAGGCCCTGTGGGCTGGAGGTGCGGAGAGCCTACAGATGACCTTTCTAGGCCAAGCTGCAGTGTTGGGTCAGTTCCAGCACCCCAACATCCTGCGGCTGGAGGGCGTGGTCACCAAGAGCCGGCCCCTCATGGTGCTGACGGAACTCATGGAGCTGGGCCCCCTGGACAGCTTCCTCAGGGTCAGTGTGGCCCCGGGGGTGGGCGGGGCGGCCTTGGGTCCAGGGAAGTCTGCAGTTCTCAACAGTCCCGGAGACCCGAGACCCCTCCCCTAGTCTTCATCCTTCCAAGCCGTCTTCTGATTCCCTAAGCCCCTTCTTCCTCTCCTGCTGATGTCTGGCCCCTGGCCTATGGAGGTTCCCCACCTGGCTGCTGGCAGCTGACCTCTGTCCCCTGCCCCCAGCAGCAGCGGGAGGGCCAGTTCAGCAGCCTGCAGCTGGTGGCCATGCAGCGGGGAGTGGCCGCCGCCATGCAGTACCTGTCCAGCTTCGCCTTCGTGCACCGCGCGCTCTCCGCCCACAGCGTGCTGGTGAATAGCCACCTGGTGTGCAAAGTGGCTCGTCTTGGCCACAGTCCTCAGGTGAGAGCACGGTCTCAGGGGCTCGGCCTTTTCCGGAGGGTGCTGGTGGATGAGCTGGGACCGGGGGTGCGTACCGCCGGTGGGGTGCCCTGGGGTCTGAAGGAGTGGAGCCCGCCTGTGCTCCATCCAGGAGCACACCCTGGGCAGACCTTGGAGCACACGTGGAGGTGCCCGATAAACGCGACCGCTGCTATAATTATTGCTACTGTTGCTTCTCGCCCAACCTCTCAGGGCCCCAGTTGTATGCTTCGCTGGGCAGCCCCAGAAGTTATTGCACACGGAAAACATACCGCCTCCAGTGACGTCTGGAGCTTTGGGATAGTGATGTGGGAAGTGATGAGCTATGGAGAGCGACCCTACTGGGACATGAGTGACCAGGAGGTGAGCTCTTGACCTAGACATTGTTAATTCCCCACTCCCGTCCTTCCAGCCCACCAGCCTCACAGGTTTGTACATTCTTGGCTTTTCTTCTCTAACCCACTGAGATTTTAAGTTGTCTTGGCTTCCTTATTTTTAAGTTCCTTTCCCACTCTGACTGCATGCCCCACCTGATCCCAGCCCACCCACTGACCTCACAGAGTATGCCTTTCTGCCACCAATAGCTTCCCATCACCATGTTTCTCTATTAACCCCCAGGTGCTAAATGCAATAGAGCAGGAGTTCCGGCTTCCCCCGCCTCCAGGCTGTCCTCCTGGACTACACCTGCTTATGCTAGACACTTGGCAGAAGGACCGTACCCAGCGACCTCATTTTGACCATCTGGTGGCTGCATTTGACAAGATGATCCGAAAACCAGACACTCTGCAGGCTGATGGGGGCCCTGGGGACAGGTCTGGAGATGGGGGCTGGAGCCCGGGACAACCAGGGAGGGTAGATACAAACCAGAAAGAAAACTGAGGAGAGGGGGCTAAGATAAAAGGGAGATGTTGACCTCCCCTTCCCCCACTTAGACCCTCCCAGGCCCTTCTGAACCCTGTGGCCCTGGACTTTCCTTCTCTGGACTCACCCCAGGCCTGGCTTTCGGCCATCGGACTGGAGTGCTACCAAGACAACTTCTCCAACTTTGGTCTCTGCACCTTCAGTGATGTGGCTCAGCTCAGCCTGGAGTAAGCCGGGAGAGGTGGGGTGGGGGTTCCACGGGGCTCCAAGCCAGGGGTCCTGCGGGGATCTTAGAGAAGCCGGCCCAGACCTGACCCACTCCTTCCCCACCACCAGAGACCTGCCCGCCCTGGGCATCACGCTGGCTGGCCACCAGAAGAAGCTGTTGCACAATATCCAGCTCCTGCAGCAGCACCTGAGGGAGCTGGGCTCGGTGGAGGTCTGAGGCTGGGCAGGCAGCTGTGAGGGGACGATGCCTATGTCCCGGCTCCAGACACAGGTCCAAGGAACGACACAGAACACCAGAGCCCGTCTCCATCTTGGCCTCGGCAAGAGGCGCCTGCCACACGCCACCCCACCCTCTGGACGCTTCACTCCCTAGTCCTCTGCCCTCCTTCGCCCTCCCCTGCATTAAAGGGAAAGAAGAAATTTTGCAAGTTGGAGGTGTGGTGAGACCTCAGTCTGCAAGGAGGGGCTGGGAAGGCCTTGGAGGAGGAGCACAGGGCCACTGCCAGCAGGCGACACCACCCAGCTGAAGGCACAAGGGCACAGAGCAGGGAACGGCTTTATTGGAAGGTAGAAGGTGGCAAGACTCAACCAGCTTCACTCCACCCCCAAAGCGGTACCTGTCCCCCCCACTCATGCTTTCCACAAGCCTCCCTCCCAGCTGTCTGGAGCACCCTGGGAAGGGCTCTCCCCTTCCCACCATAACACCGGGGTAGAGACGACACGCCTGTCCTTAAAGTGCTTTGCTGTGACAGTGCAGAGTACTTCCGGAAGGCCGAAGAACCACTCAGCTTGGTGCCCCCCGGCACCAGCCCTGTGCGCGGGGTGAGGCCAACTCCCTCCTTGGTTTCCATTCGCCCCAGAGCTGAACAAGTGGTGGGACCTGGGGCGGTTGTTCCCAGCCAGCACTCCTCAGACTGCATTCTGCTTTCCCCCCAGACCTGGGAGATCAGACCTCTGGGTGTCTCCGTGTTGTCTTCGGACGCTTCCAGGAAAAGGAGAGCAGCCATGAGGCAGAGCATGCTCAGATCTGATACTCCCAGCTGTCCCCATCTTCCAGAGCCCTGTTGGTCAGCCCCCTCAGTTCCCCCCTCAGGGTGCCTTGCCGGAGCCTCTCCCAGTTGGTGCTGCTGCGGGAGGTACTCCGAGACACAGAGGGGGTAGACAGGGACAGGTGGGGGCCGAAGGGGTGGCCCAGGTGCAGTTTTTCTGAGCCTTTGTCCAAGTCGTCGGAGCCCTGGGTGTGGAAGGCCTGTGCGTAGCGCCGCACTCGCTGCTGGTTGAGATCCTGTCGGTCCTCCACCCTGTGGAGAAGGAGGCTGTGAGGGCAGCTGGGGATGGAAGGGCTGGTCCTGGACCTGGCCTGTGTCCTATGCTCACTGCCTCCTGCCATAGCTGGCCTTTTTCTTCCTGTGCAGCTGGTGCACCCCCTGCTGCCCTCCCCCTGCCTCGCCTTAGCAGCAGGGATCTGGTGTGGGGCCCTCAGGTCAACACAGGTCAGCGGGCAAGGGGCCCAGGGAGCTGGCAGCCCACATGGGGCCCCTGGGAGCAAGAGGTTGTCCGAGCAGAGGGGCGCCCGGCCCCGCATGGGTCACTCACCGCAGGAACCAGCGGTCCCCCAGCCCATACTCGCGCCCACAGATGCCTGAGCGAGGCCACAGGCAGCGAGGCAGCTTCCGCTCCAGCATCACCGTGGTGGCTACCACCTGTGTGTGGGGACAGAAGGGGCCAGCAGAGGTTGGGTGCAGACTGAGAGATAGAAGGGTGGGGAGAGGAAAGGGTGCTGGGCGGAGGAAGGACAGTTAAGCAATAGCTAGGAAACACAGGAGCTCATGGTCTCCAAGAAGGGACAGATGACACCTCTGAGTGGGGGGGTGGATGGCGTCAGCTGGACTGACCCACTTCTGTGGGAGAGAGTCAATGGGACACGAGCCCTGCAATTCTCTGCCCCGTGACCTGACCTCCATGCTGATCCTGCAGGAGGTTGAGAGACCTCGGTCCGAGGAGACAGGAAGGAAGGCAAAGCAAAGAGAAAGGGATCCTCGGGCCCACAGGATATTTTGACCCTACAGACATAAAGTCCATTTAAAAATGCTAACATCCTACTGAGAAATCTAATATCAATACATTTGCGTGGAAAACATTTTCCTGAGCAAACCCCATTTAGCCAATTTAGGGCCTTTTAACTCTGTTTCCTACACAGCACAGCTAAGTGCCATTCAATTTGGGGGATGTTCATTTTTAATTCTGTTGAGAGAAATTATTTTCTAAAGTATATTTTCAAATGATTTGATTCATTTGGACGATCTTCTGTCTCTATCACGATGATCCTACTGAAGATTACTTCTGTTACTGAGGGAAGTTTTTGTAGCATTTTTTAAAAACCAGTCCAATTTTTCTGGGTCAGATTTTACAGACTAATTCACCAAATGCACTTTTATTGTCCATTAGCTTTATTTCTTGTTGGTTGATTTCTTGTGGACTCTTCTAGAAAAGCCTGAGGTTTTAATTTTCAAGAGAACTATGAAGAATTCTTTCCGGCCATCCAAGTACTGCTGCTGTAGTGCCGGTCCAGTGCTTCTGGATGCTCCGCATTATTCTGTGTACTGTACAGTGACCGTGGAGACACGTGTTGGGTCAAAATATCCTGCTTCTATGTGAGCTCAGCCCAGTCCCTGGCTGGGAGGGAACGGCCTGCATGAACCCTCCCAGCCACCAGGGGGCTCACCTGCGCCCTCCAGAGCTCATCCCGCTCATGGGCCACCCGCCAGTGAGTGTCGCCCATCATGGCGATGAGGAGGTTGAGCATGAGCAGCGTGGCAATGATGGCGAAGGCAGCGTAGGTGATGCTGTACATGAAGGGCAGATCCACGTCGTAGTTGGCAGGCCCGTCGATGACTGTGAGGAACAGCTCGAAGGTGCTGAACAGTGCCATGGGGTAGTCATAGAAGTGGCCCAGCTCGTCGGGGTCCTCTGTCTGGAAGATGATATAGAAGGCTGCTCCACCCAAGGGGATGGAGAGTTACCATGGCAACCACATACGTGACTGGACCACGACCAGCTCTTTGCTGCCCATATCAGCCCCACTTCCCTCATCTCCGGCATCTCCACCCGGCCCTCTGTGGCTCCACACTTTGGGTTCTGAGATTCCCTTATTTTCTGGATGGCTTATCCTGATCCCAGGAGCCACATCTCCATAACACTCCCAGTTTTGTCTCACCCCAAGGCGAGTTCCATCCTCAGACATTGTATCTTGTAGGCCTTGTATCTTGGGCTTCCATCTCACCTCCCCCAGGTTTATCCACAGCCATTCTGGGCTCTCTGGGCTCCTCCAACCTCTCCCCACCAGGGCCCCATCCCGCACAGGTGATTTACCTGAGGCAAAGCCCAGGATGACCACAGCCATCAGCCAGCAGAACCGCATCAGATCACCAAAAATCATCTAAAGGAGGAGGAAAAGGAAAATACCTCCACCTGGGTCCCCCGAACAGTTGTTCCTTGAAGCCTCTCGCATGTCTCCCCAGGAAGCCCGGCAGTTCCCCCTCCAGGGGTTAGACACTACGGCTGCACACCAAATCTACTTGGCTTGTTTGGGTACAGTCCTTAAACTGAGAATTTACATTTTTAAAGGAATGCGAAAACAAGGAGGAAAAGAAAAGAGTACACAGTAGAGACCCTATGTGGCTCGCAAAGCCTGTGAATCTGTTATCTGGCCCTTTATGAAAATGTCTGCAGCAGCCTCGGCTCTAGGACCTCTCTCTAGAAAGCTTGGAGGGAGGCACAGACCTTCTGAATCATGATGGTGAAAGGGCCCAACATCTGGAATCCTCGGGCGAAGTACATGACGTTGCACCAGCCCAGCACCAGTGCGAAGGACATGGGCACCACTTCCCCGTTGGCATTCATGAGTCGCATCACCATGGTCACCAGCACCATGCAGGCATAGGTGATGCTGGGAGGGGAGGGGACAGAGGGGAGTGTGAGAGGAGACTGGGATTAACCTGGGGACACAAGAGCAAGAGTGGCTGAGGGAGGCAACACCCACACATGCAGATTTGGCCTTTGCAAGTTCAATACACAGGGTCACACTCATCACTGGAGAAGGCTCTCTGGAGTTAGTTTTCTCCAGGGATTGTCCAGGGGTCAGGGTCCAGGGAGTGAGGGAAGGGCAGAGAAAGGGGGAGAGAAGGGAGACTCACATGAGGACGTGAAATGGCCCCCCAAGGATCGTCTGTCCAAAGAAGCGAGTGACCCCCACCCTGAAGATGTCTGGAATCTGGAGAGGTGCCAGGAAGACACAAAGGCACTTGTAGCTGGGGCTCAGATTGGTTCCCTGGGGCAAGCAGCCTCCTCCTAGATCCTGCCCATGCCTCACCTCTGCGAGCAGAATGATCACAGCTCCGATGACGGTCACCAGCTCCCCCACCAGGCGGATGTCAT
The DNA here is from genome assembly GCA_004024625.1 of Mellivora capensis. NCBI lineage: Eukaryota > Metazoa > Chordata > Mammalia > Carnivora > Mustelidae > Mellivora > Mellivora capensis. The sequence continues at coordinate 56,549 of PISX010008396.1, forward strand.
CCCCGGGGGTCTCGTAGGCCTCCTGAGAGGGAAACATGGTCAGGACGCTCAGGATTCCCATACATCCACCCTGCCCACTCCTGGGCACTCGTCAGTTTCCCTGTGTAGGGTCACCAGCCCTGTCAGATTCTTTTTTTTTTTTTTTTAAGATTTCATTTATTTATTTGACAGAGAGAGAAAACACAAGTAGGCAGGGCGGCAGGCAGAGGGAGAGAGAGAAGCAGGCTCTCTGCTGAGCAGGGATTTTGTCCTGGGGGCTTGATCCCAGGACCCAGGATCATGACCTGAGCCAAAGGCAGCCGCTTAACTGACAGAGTCACCCGGGCGCCCCATGTCTGTGCCTATGTATTTGAGAGCTGGGCACGGGGAGAAATGGGGGTTTTGCAGCAGGAGCAGGAACGCCATGCGGGTCTGAGAAAGGGCAAAGAGCGGATCCCGCCCGGAAGCTCTGCAGCACCTGAAGCAGCTTCTGCTGTAGGAGGGTGTTGTCTCGGGGACCCGTGTGGTTATTGGTCCTGGGCTTGAGGGGGCGGTAGACGCAGCACATGGTGAAGCAGATGATGTAGAGCAGGTAGATGGCGCCCAGCACGCAGAAGTACGGCCGCCCGTATCTCTTCCACTTGAGGCTCACCAGCTCCTTCACGGGTGTCTGGTCCAGGATCTGGCGAGCCTTCGGCAGAAGAAAAACAGAGCAAGCAGCTCGGAGACCCCGACTCCACCCCGCCCTGGCTCTTTCCCACCCAACGACCCATACCTCCCGCTTCTTGGTGGTGATGATAAGTTCCAGCAGGGACTGCTCGTCCCCGGAGGAGTCGATCTCCGTGAGGTCATAGAGAGTGGAGGTCAGCGGCCCGTACGTCCACTGGATGTGCTTCCGCTTCTGCATCAGGTGCTGGAACATCTGAGGGGACACGGCGGTGGGTCAGAGGGTCAGCGTGAGGAGCGGCCACGGGAACCGCACCTCCCAGAGGGCTGCGGTGGGCTCCTGGGCACTAACGGCGAGCCTCATGCCTCTGCTGCGTGAACCTCCTTTGGTTTCTGCTTCTCTCTTTCCCACCAACCCTCTCAAGATCGGAAAGAAGAGGACAGGCCAAGGGAACAGCACTTGGGGTCACCAGAGCAGATATCCTAGAGTGCCCTTCTCCAAGCTCCGGATCAGGGAAGCCTGGGGCCGAGCATTTAGCCACGGAGTTGAGGGGAAGGGACTGCACCCTGTGGGGGGCTTGGGAAGAAGGGTCTTTTACAAGGAGGCCACAGGGCCCAGGGAGCGTCCCTCACCACAGTGTTGCCCTCCACGCCGGCCAGCTTGAAGGGGGTGAGGCCCTGGTGATTGGGCACGAGGTCCAGGGACTGCAGGTGGTCCCTGTGCCCATCGTAGGACAGCAGCAGGTTGTACATTTGGCAGGCAAAGGTCTTGTTGGGCTGGAGGATGAGGATGTGCAACACGGTGTTTCCTGCAGGGGACACAGGTGTCGCATGGCCATTGCACCAAAGGCCCTGCTGTTCCCCTGCCCACCCCGAGACAGGCCTGGGGGCTGTCCAGGTCCCTGCCCTCACAGCCCCCAGCATCCCAGCTCCCCTCCTCACCCCAGCTCTTACCCAGGGAGTCCTGGGCCCGGATGTCAGCTCCATGCTCAATGAGCAGCCGCACGATCTCCTCACTGCCCACACAGGCAGCAAAAGACAAAGGATGCTCCCCTGTGGACACAGAGGGCTCCGTGGCATGAGCGCCCAAGGGGATGGGCAGTGTCCCTAAGTGACTGCCTCCTTCCCCCCACATCTGAGCTCTGGGCTTGGTGACACTTGTCAGCAGAACCAGAGGCAGGGATGGAGCAAGCGCCATGGGGAGAACTGGCTCTGGCCTTAAGCCCTGTAAGGCCTGACCCCTTCCAGCTTTCCCGGGGCTGAAGCCCTCCTCAGCCCCCCTCCCTTGGCTCTTGCCCACCTCCCCACGCCCCCTTCCTCCCAGCCCTGGCCCTGCTCCCACCAAAGTAGATGAGGTTGCGGGGGCTGCGGTGGAAAGCTGTGCCTGTCGCTCTTGCAGAGACGCTGGCCCCATGGGCAAGCAGGGTTCGCACCAAGTTCACGTTCTGGTTCACGATGGCTATGTGCAGTGCCGTCTGACCTGGCCAGAGAGAACTCTCAGTCATGGGGTCTGTCCCCAGGATCCTGCAGGGGTCCCTCCCTTATCTACACCCTGTCCTCCTCACTAGGGCAGCCCAAGGTGTCAGTGTGGGGGAAGGGAGCCCCTGGGCTGGCAGGGACCCCAGGGAAGCCAGCTGCTACCTTCTCTCCCTACTCTAGCCCCCTTGCATTTCAGGGGGCTGGTGCTCTAATGGTGTACAGTGAGGATGATAAGAAAAAAGGGAGACGGAGAGAAGCCTGAAAACTAGGGGTCCCAGACTCCCTCTTTGGTTTCCCCAAATTATCCACCACAGAGACTGACTTGAAATATCCAGCAAGTCACCCCTTCCCTCCCTCCTGGGCCCCTTGGCCCTCACCCTCATACAGCGTGGATGTCATGGGCTCAAAGACCAGCTCGGGGGCGGCCTCCATCAGCACGATGGCGGCCTCCAGGTTGTCATAGAGGGCTGCTATGTGCAGTGCTGTCTCCCCCATGGCTCCTGGGATTGACAGAAAGAAGAGTCATGTGGCTTCTGTGGAGCAGGGGGATGGTGACAATAAGGACGTAGCGGCCAACAGCAGAAAGTCTGGGCTACACCGGGAACCTCATGTACCTCATGTGTGGGTACAGGTGGGGAAGGCTATGCCTCTTACCTCTTTGGTGCATGTCACAGGCCTCATACTTGAGTAGCTTGTTGAGAGCCTGGACATTGTTCTCCTTGGCAGCTAGAAGGAGAGGAGACTCCCAGATCCTATAAGGGAAAGGAATCAGAAAGGTGGCAATGGTGAGCATGCCCAGTTGTGCAGTGAAGGGAGATGTCTTGGTTCCCTCACGTACAAACCATGCACCTCAGCAGCCTTGACCTTGATCCAGGGAAGTGAGGCTATGGGATGCCAAGCCCTGTCTGATTTTTTTCTTGATAGTTAGTTACCCTCAAAGCAACTTTTACCCCTTTCCGTTTATGGAGCATCAGTACTGGTTTCCTATCCCCTGGGTGCTGGGACCAGAATGTGTGTGAATGTGTTATCTGCATATCAAGTATGGAGGGGAGGAGTTTTACTTAAGTACTCACTCACCTCCTGACCTACTGACCTCTGGAGCAACCCTGTTTAGCTTCACTAAGTGCCCTGTGATTACCCCCCAAGATAAGCCTTGTTTTCATGGACTAAGGATACAAGGAATTCCTCCCTCATATTTGGGAAGGAAGTCCACATGCAGAGGCTAGCAGATTTCCTCCAGTGGTGTGATGCTCTCCTTTCTAGACCTTCCCAGCAAAACCCCTTGTTGCCAGCACTTTCCTCCTGACAACAGCATCCTCAGAGCTCCATCAGAAAGCAACAGTGGATCTTTTTTTTCTGGCCCTTAAGTCAGAGTATACTCTCTTCCTACTTCCTGTTTGCTTCTCCCTTGTATAAGGCAAAAAAAAAAAAAAAAAAAAAATCAAAAAATCATCTTCTCTAATCATCTCTGACTTGCCAGATTCTCTCTTGAGCTTTATTCCTACAATGAACTAAAAACCTAGATTATAATCACAATTTAGCCCAACTAAGACCAATGGGGCCCCCTTTATTCAATTTCTCTCTTGGCCCAAGGTCATGGTCTTTCCATGGGAGCTAAATGAAATAACACCATTTAGCCATTAATGGCCCGCTATGTGAATGGGAGCTCACACACTGAAGACTAGTGGCAGGAAATCAACTCCAAGAGCTGGGATGGTGTGGGGGGAGAGTGGTCAGGAGAAGAGGAATGAGCACAAGACTCACATCTCCCCCAGTGTGGGCCCCACCTCCCCACCTCCCATGCCATATGCACAGTCACCAGGTCGTGTCAATTCAACATTTAGTGCTCTGTCCCCACTCAATCCCAACCTCCTTGTCCCTGTTGACCCTCATCAATTCATGTCTTCATTCTCTATTCTGCCCCTTATGAGCAAAATATTCCAACTATAGTTTCCCTATGCACTCTTTACCCCCAACCCATCTTTACCCATGTTGCCATGGTGCCCCCTCTAAATGGCAGTACCATCATGGCTTAGAAAATCTGCCTTCAATGCTCACAGAGAAGGAACACAGAGGTCCTTTCTAGCCTCTGTGCACCTGCCTTTCCCCTCTCTCCTCCCCCATTCACTCCTTACACCTGATGTTCTGTCCTTACTGCCCCGGAACGCCCTATTCTCCCGATGCCTCTGCCACATGCTCCTTCCACCTGGAACCCAGGGCCTCCATCTCACCCTGTTCATTGTATGTCCTGTGACCCTAACGCCTAGGAACGTGCTTCTCGTGTGGCAGACGCTCTCCCACTAGCTGCAGAACGAATGAATTTGTAGCAGTGCCAGAAGGTAGTTTGGCCTTACTGGCCCTCCTTATTATCTCCATTGGCCACCCCCGAAGCCAACCTTAGGCAAACATATAATCTAAGTAAAAACCAGTATGCTTGATATACAAACACAGCTGCAAAGCAAATTTTCTACACCCCCTTCACCACCACTGTCGTCTTCCCGACGATTTGCCCAAACCTCTTCTTTTTTTTTTAAATTAGTTTATCTTTTTTTTTTTTTTAGATTTTTATTTATTTATTTGACAGACAGAGATCACAAGTAGGCAGAGAGGCAGGCAGGGAGAGAGAGGAGGAAGCAGGCTCCCTGCTGAGCAGAGAGCCCGATGCAGGGCTGGATCCCAGGAATCTGGGATCATGACCTGAGCCGAAGGCAGAGGCTTTAACCCACTGAGCCACCTAGGCGCCACCCAAAATATAAAAATATCCAAGAGCCAGCTCTATCCCCCAACACACACACACACACACACACACACACACACACACACACACACCAGGGAGTTTTCTACACTATCCTCTGTCCCTTTATTTTTGCATCTTTCACTGTGTTATGATTATACTGTCTCTTCCTCTATGCTAGGGTTGCTTAAGCGCAGAAGTCAGTCTCTTTCTCATCTTTATATCCTTTCTCTGCCCTCCCTCAATTAGCTTCTGCCTTTATGCTCTATTTGGACTAAAGCTAATGGCAAAATTAAAAAGGGATCCAAAGGGGCTTCTTACCCAAGTGTGGAATTATACTCCCTGCTTCCTAAGATATGAATGGGGAGGCTAGTTGGTGGCCGGCCTACAGACACCCGTTTTGGTCCCTACCAAACTCTGAAGCCCACAAATGTCCCCCAAAGCCTCCACTGCTACGTGCTCTTTTTCTTGCTGCCCTTGTGACCTGGGGAACAAGGAGTTATTGTCCATCTGAGCTTGCCAAATAAAAATTCAGGATGCTCCATTAAATTTTAATTTTAGATATACAAGCGATAACTGTTTACTATAACTATGTCCCACGTGATATCTGGACATACTTATAATAACAGCTTATTCATCATTTATATGAAATTCAGATTTAACTCCGTGTCCTGTACTTTATCTGGCAACCCCAGATAAAGTGAAGAATCACCTTATGACCCAACCCAGCAAAGTGTGTAGAGAACTGGTCTCTTCTGGGCAGCAAACTCCAGAATCCAGCAAAAAAGGGGGCAGCGTAGAAATGGTTCTGAGGGATCAGAGCAATTACTTGCAATGGCATCAGAGGGCCACAAGGGGACAGCAGAGAAAGCCCTCTGCCACGTTCTGGCAGCCAGGCTGACCCCCTCCAAAACCTGACTACTCTTGGGACCTATAAAAAAGGTCAAGAGCAGACCCATCCAAAGACTCTGACGCCTGAGATACAAGTGGGGTTTCTACCATAGCAAGCCAGCATAGAAGTTTAGATCTAGAGCAAAATCTATGCATTTTCACCAGGTCTCAGCCACACACCTCCCTAGACCAGGAAGAGGAGATATTGATAAAAATATGTTCTGGTTTGAATGGTTGAATTATGCTCGTTCCCTTCCAGGGGAAAATTCGACTTCATTTAGTAGAATACTTAACATTACTGCCAGACCTCTTATTCACAAATAGTGGTTTAGAGCTGTGGCTCTCAACCAGGGGTGAGCCCCTTTCCCCACCCCAAGGAATTTGGCAAAGTCTAGAGACATTTTTGGTTGTCACAACGGGCGTGGGGCAGAGGGGTGCTCACAGCCTCCGGTGGGGATGCTATTAAGAAGCATCTTACGCAGGTCGGTCTCCTCTAGCAAAGAATTATTCTGTCCAGCATATCCACTCTGCCAAGGTAGGGAAACTCTGAGCTACAGGTAGAATTATTCATAAACCATCTGAGGATTCTTCACATTAAAAAGAACGAGAAATTCTCTATGTGTGTTTTCTTACAAATCATTAAATATTTAACTAAGAGGGAAACAAAAAGGTAAAGCCTTTTGAGCACTCACTGATTGAGTAGCAAAAAGAAATTACGGAGGAAATCTGAAATTATAGCAGTGTGGAAGCTGTTTTCAGGAAGTAGAATGTTTTAATTTTGCCTGACCATTAATTATCAAATTTAACGGTTTAATGTTAGACTGGTGAAAATTGCACTGCAAACTCTTACCCATTTTTTTGACAGAACACAAATCTCTGGATTTGTCTCTGTGACAGAACACAGATCCTCCTGCCTGAAGTTTCCTCTGGGCCACCCCACGAGTGTCTCTCCTTTTCTTTCTCCCTGTTCCCTGCACTCTGTCCTCTCCTCTCCTCTTCCTCCTTACGGATGTGTACAAGGATGTGTACATGTCTACGTGCACATGAGCAAAGTTTTCTATTTGGTTGCTGGAAATAAGACAGAACTCAGAGTGCCTGGAAGGAGAATTCAAATCAGAATTTTAGAGCTAGGAAGTTGCTAGACACCTGGTCTATCTGTTCACGTCCCAGATGTAGAAAGAGGCCTGGAGTCCCGAGGAGACCTGTCTAAACAAGTCAGAGGCAGAGCTGGGACTGGACCCCGCTCAGCCATTTCTCTGTCCCTGTTCTCTGGGTTGATTAGGCTTTGGAGAGGGCTGAGAGGCCCAGGGGGCTGTGTCCACAGGCATCCCCTCAGACAAGCGTGACATTTGGGAAGGGGAAGGCAAACACAATGTGGGGGCTCAGTTACAAGTTTCTGGGTGGATATAGCTCTGAGAAGAGGAGGTACCCAGCCCCTCAAACTCCTGCCAACAGGGGCGTTGCCTTTAGACGACCATGGTTTTTGTCCCAGTAAATCTCATTTCTTAAATGTGCTTTTCAGCTTCCAAAGCAACATCTCCCTTATTATCCTTCTTGTTCCTGACAGCCCCGTGACACAGGCTGAAGGATTCATTTTTCAGAAAAGGAAACCAAAGCAGCACAACCAAATTGCTGTGAGGAGATCTCACAGAGTTAAATGCAGAATGCATCGCCAAGAACCTAGCCTCGGGCTCTCACCACTCAATTATGTGAGTGGTTCTTCTAGTTTTATGGCTCTTTCCAATCTTTCTCAGGGGGAGGGGGTCAGCCCAGAACTGTGACCACAGATGCAGGAGAGGGCAGTCCTGTGTGGGGAGGAGGCACGCACTGGCCACTCGTGGGCCACTTCCCCCCAGCTTGGGTTCTTGGCGACTAGATGAGGAAGCCAGAGCTCAGGGGGAAAGTGGTTATTTGCAGACTTGGAGTTGGGCCACCCTTCTCATTGCTGCAGTTCGAGCTCATGTGCCCGCAAGGACACAACTATGTGTGTTTACTGAGGCACGGAGTCCCGATAGACTGGAGAGCCCCAGAGCTTATTTTTCCAGACACATCACTTCACATACATGTATGTACCGAAACAGAGAAGAACTCCCAGTGATCATCACAGCCTTCTCACTATCTAGAGGGAGGGAGAAGTTCCCAGCAACGGGAACAGGTGTGAGCCTCTGGGAGCTAGCCAGCATACCCCACACCAGGCAGAATCAGATACCGCAGCATCCTCCTCTGTGCACCCAGGACACCTGCTTAAACCCTTCTTGGTTAGGACACCCCCAAGTGCACCTGTCACCCAAGTAGATGCATACTGGTGCATTTTGCCCGAGAACAGCATTGTCACATTCATTTTCTGCAAATCTAGCGAGTGCTTTATGCTCAAAAAGTAGTTAATACATTATATCTCAGGAAATAAGACAATTCAAGGTCCAGGGAGAGAGGAAGAAGAAACAGGAGAAAGGTAATTTCAGCCTGGGTCCGACAATGTGGATTTAAGCAGAGGTGGTAGTGAGACTAAGACTCAAGACACATCTGCTAGAGAGAGAGAGGGATGCTGGGCTCCTGACCATCCTGGAGAGACCATAAAGCCTTCCCTCTCACTGGACTATGGTCCACCCCTGCCCCGGATACCCCAACCAGAGGCCCCCTGAGCTGTTGGCACAAATTCTGACTTCATCACTTGCTCACTCTGGGCCTGCCTTGTCCCCCAGGGGAGAACAGGCCCTGCCTCCCATATGTTTGGGGTTATAGAAGGTGAGGTAGGTACTCCTTACTTTGTTTGCTGCTTTCTGCCATCAGCCTGCCTCCTTGCCTGTCGGTACTGTCCTCACCTAGACGGCCCTCTATTTATCTAGTTACTTGCAAATCTTCCCTAAGGTCACTCACTGCACAGCCTAGGATACTTCCCTTTCTGGCCATTTCCGTGTCCTTCCTGGGAGTGCCCACCGGGCAGGGAGTCAATACTCCAGGCTCGGGGCGGGGGGCGGGGGGGAGGAGAAGGCCAAGAAACTGTGGAACCAGACACAGAGATCAGGAAAAGAGGGGATCCTTCCAAGTGGCAACATCAGGTCTTCCTGGACCAAGACTCCTGGAGGAGGCCCACTCAATGGTCTGGGGAAGGGATAGGGGCAGAAAAGACGAGTGGAAGCAGCCAGGCTGTAGTCCTTCTCTTGGTCTTTGCCTTATTGGCACACTGGGCAGCTCTGCTGCCCCTACCAAGCCCCAGGCCTTTCTGTGCTCTGTGTCTAGTTCCCCCAGCCCCAGGGTCCTGAGTGGGAAGGGAGGAGTAGAAGGAACCAGGGATGGCCTCTTCTCCAACAACAGTGCCCTTCTGTGCTGAAAGATGTCATCAGCCAAACATGTACTCAGCCCCCACTCTCCCAGGCCTGGGGGGAGAGAAGTGGGTGGCTGGTGTGAGAGTCGGGAAAGCCAGAGCTTGGAAAGGAGCACGCCCCCAGCCCAGAATCCTGGGACAAAGGGAGAAGAAACACAGCCACTCCCAGTCAGGCCCAGGCAGGCCTCCGCTCTCTCGGAGATGGAGAAAGACCCTCAGATACAAAATCCTTCAAAATCCTTGGGCTTTCTTCTATGAATGGGATGTATTATCTGCCTTGTTAGGGAACACCCTAACACCCCTTGTTGGGGAACACCAGGACAGTAACACTTCCTGCCAGCTCCTGGGTGGGGAGGCCTGGGGAGTCTTTGGAGAGGCCATCTCCTGTGGAGACGGCCTCAAACTTTATCCTCTCCTCTCCTTCCCGGGGGGGAGGGTGGAGGCAGACATCAGAGTTTAGGGATGTTTCAGGGGCTGGAAGCAACAGGTGCAATATTCTTGGGGTTCAAACTTTAGAGCCTCTCATGTTGCTCAGCCCAAATGAGAGAGTGGGCGAGCATGCCGGTACTGGACCCACACCCTTCCCCCAGTAGAGAGTCATGAACCCCAGGGCTGGGTCCCTGCTTTGTTCAGCTCCATGACCCCCCAGTGCCTGGCATTCAGCAGGGCCCTGGGCAACAGCTGATGACGGTGATAATGCACAGCAGTGACAACCACCGCCCCACTTTGTCTCCTGTGGTTACTAAGGTCTGCAGTTCCTTCCTGCCCTAGTCATTCACTCCCCTATGCGTACATGAATGCGTTGCATGTTTCTGTAGGAGAGACTGCTCTAGGAGCAGGGAGTAGAGAATTCGGGCACTGTCCTGATCTACCAGCTCCTCCGGGATGGTGGGTCCATGATGCCATCATCTTTCCAAGGCCCAGCAAGGTAGCTGGCCTTTAGGGAAGTACAAGAAGCTTGCATAATTGAATAGGATCTTAAAGATAGTGGGCACCTGTGTCAGGGCCAGCCCCCTCCCCTCCGACCTGGCATCCTGGGGACCTAGCCCCAGAGGCCAAGCCTTTGAGACAAAATAATCCCAAGGAGCCAGGCCTGGAAGCACAGTCTGTTCAAATAGTGGTGTCAAACAATGACTGAGAGATTGGGGGGTTGGGGGGAAGGAAGGATAGGGGGAAAGGGGAAGGAGGAAAGAAGAGGAGCTGGAAAGGGGTAAGGGGCACATCTGGGGGTGCAGAGGAAGCAGATTGAAGCTTACCTCTTCTGCTGCTGCAGGTTCTGCTCATCTCGGCTCTGAGCCCACGACTCCTGTCTCTGGAACCATCTACAGAATTTTCTCCACAGGCAGAGAATGAGCCCCTTCTCCTTGGGCAGCGGCAACCCCATAGAGTGTAGGGCCGGCTCCTTGGGGTGCTGAGGCCAAGGCCAGACCCACACGGGACTCAGCCTTGGGGCCACATCAGCTCCCCCAAGGGCCGGCCTGCCCTCTCCCTGGAGAGGTCCCGTCTCCTAGTCTCCTACCTCCTGGGGTTCCTGCAGAGTCTCCCTGAGGCCTGAGCCAGACTGCAGAGGGCTCTGAGGTTCCTACACTTGGCAAAACTGAGACTCCCTCCGCTGGCTCCTCCTCAGGAGCTCCTCCCGGGAGTGTGCAGACACTCCCTCCCTCCTCCCAAATTACCTGAGATTTAAAGAGACAGGCCAGCAGACCTGCCTTCCAGCTGTGGCCTGGCTTAAACCCCTTCCCCGCCTGGGTCTCTCTCTCTGCCCCCAGGCCAGTCCAGGAAGGGGAGGCCTTCAAAGATTGGAGAGGCCCCCTTTGGACTTTGGGACACCTGATGACCTTTTATAGAAAGACCTGGACAGGTCAGACTAGCCTGAGAGATTGAATGTGGGCCAGGAGGGGAAGCTTTGGCTGGGCCTTGGGGATTGAGGGGCCCCCTGGGGAGTGGGGAGAGCCTACCTCTATCCCAGGGCCTTTTCTGGGCCTTTCTCTCCTGGAGATTTAGCTTTCCTTCACTCTTTCAGTTTAGTGTCTAGCCTGGCCCAGAAGAGATATATAAACACTGAAAGCCCAGTGTGGGCCGACAAACTTTCTCCGTAAAGGGCCAGATAGTACATGTGAATATATTAAGCTTGGCAAACCACATAGAGGCATACAGTCTCTGACACGCATGCTTTGTTTCGTTTTGTTTTGATAGACGTTCAAAGATGTATCATCCATTCTTCGCTCTGGGGCCAAGGCATAAAGTGGGGCTGTGGGCAGGACTTGGCCCCCTGGACTTCACAGACCCCCTACCCTGGAGTTCTAGAACCCTTCCCCATCACGGCAAATATATATATATATATTGGGTTACCAAATAAAATACACGATGTCCAATTAATTTGAATTTCAGATAAACAATGAAGAATTTTTTTTAGTATAAATATGCCCCAATGTTGCAGGTAGGTTCTCCGGCAAGCTCTGGGGGAAGTAGCCTCTATTCACCCACTATTGGCTGGTGGGCCCTGTGGAATGTTCCATGTAAACTCACATCACACTTGCAAGGAAGGTATTATTGTCCACATTCTACAGATTAAAAAAAGAAGAAGAACAAAGCCTAAAGTGGTAAAGCAAACCACACAAGTCTCATAGCCAATTTGTGGCAGGGGCCAGATTCAGACCCACTCCCACATCCCAGGGGGTGGATGGAGGCCCAGGGAGGGGCTGGGGTTTGCACAGTCATGGGGAAGAAGGATGCCCGTCCTGCTCCCACCGCACAGAACTCTGACAACAGCAAGCTGTCCTGGCCAGCTACTTCAACCTTCCTTCGGGAATGGGACCAAAGCCTTAGCTGATATGTAGGCCCATGGCACAGCAGGGGCCTGATGGCCTGGGGCCTGGGTGTCGGGGCGTTTAGAGTCACAGGTATTTGTGGGTCACTCCCTTGCTGCAAAGTCTGTTTTTTACTACCTGTCTCTGATTCAGAGAGCTGGAGGACACAGTGAGGATCGTGTGTGTGTGTGTGTGTGTGTGTGTGTGTGTGTGTGTAATGTGCATGTTGTGCATGAGTGTGTATGAGTAGGGAGAGGGGGAGGCTGAGGTGCAGAGTGGGATATCTCTGTGGGCAGGGTAGAGAAGTACCCTTCCAGGTACTTCCAGGTGCCTTCTAGAGTCCCTGGAACCTAGAGGGAAAGCCACACTCCCATCCCTGCCGTTGGGCCCGAGGCCAGGCCATGGAGCCCTGAGCAAACACTGCAGTTCCATTAGCTGCCTTCCCCACCCAAGGGTCAGCGGGTTCGGGGGGTGGGGGGAAGGTGCTGGGACCCAAACCAGGACCTTTGTGCCCATTAAACCAGTGTGTGTCTGCCTGCTGACGCCTACCTTGTCTTTACGGCTGGGCTCCAGGCAAAGACCCCAGTTCAGTCCCAGGTGGGAAAGGGAGGAGGGAGGCTGCTGGAGGACAGTTATTCCTGACTTTCTTTTCCTTCCACCACATCCTCCAGCTGGTGCTGCCTTTGCATGGGGCACCGTGACATATGGGAAATGGAGAACAGATTCAAGGGGCATGGAAGGCTGGGAGGGGTCGGGGCAAATGGTTGGATTCAAGCTTCTGCCAACAGTGTCCTCTCCGTTCTTGGACCCAATATCGCGTGGTTGGACAATGGGGAAGGTGGGCCTCGGGTTGGGTGATGCTGCCCACATGGGTCCTCTCACCTCTGAAAGCCACATTCCCTGTTCCTCTCAGGGCTGGCTCGCTCTGAGGAGACAGGAGGAAGCCCCGGTGCTCCTCCTGTCTTCAGGAGCCTTGCATGGCTCCCCCGCTCCCTCGCAGTCCATGCTGCGCAGCACCTCCTCACGTGGGAGGCTCGGTTGCAATCCACGATGAGTATGCAAACACAGGAGGCTGCAGGCATCGGGGCTGTGGGGGCAAGAGGAAGACTGGAGTCTGGGGACGGCTGCTGAGGTCCTCAGGAGTCAGCAGAGGGGCAGTGGTCAACCAGGGTCTGACTGGCCCCCGGTGAGGGTCATGCTAGTGGGGCTGGAGGTGGCCGTTGAGATGATGTGGGTATGGTTGGTGCGGGATGGGAGGACAGCCCCGTGGGGGCCACAGATCCCGTGTGCGGCTGACTTCTGCATTTCAGGCATGGTTTTCCCGCCTGGGCCCTACTGTGGTTTTGAAACAAGTAAATCTTCCTTGTGTGTGGGTCCATGCCATGTATTGCAGGATGGTTAGCTGCCACTCACTGGGGGACAGTAGCATCCCCTTTCTCCAGTTGTGATGACCAAAAATGTCTTCAGACATTGCCAGATACTCCCTGGGGACAAAAATCACCCTCCACTGAGAACCACTGATTTAGGGCAAAAAAGTGTGTACATTTCTTTTTTTTCTGGTGTTGTCCCTCTTTGTTCTATGTCTATATGTCCTTCTGTTTTCCCTCTCCCATCGGTTCGCTTTGCAATTGTATCTGCCCCCTCAGTCTTAGACTGTGTGCTCGCATGTGTGGGGCCTGTGCGTGTGTGTGTGCGTGTGTGTGGTACGGGGTGTGTGTGTGCGTGTGCAGTATGTGTATATGATACTGGGTGTGTGTGGTTACGGTGTATGATGTGCTGTGTGAGGTGTGCATGTGCCCGCGTGTGTGGTGTGTGTGTGTGGTGGTCTGTAATGCAGGGTACGTGTGTATCTGCATCCATGACCCTGAGCGATCTCTCTGGAACCCTGGGTTTCTTTCCCTTATTTTGATCTCTGCTCCTTGTTTCCTTGTCCAGCTGACTGCGTCACCCCATCCCTGCTCCCCACGCCCTTCAGGAGGGCGTTTCCTTTGCTCTGCTGGTGTGGTGTGTGGTGTGTGGTGTGGCAGGGCTGCCTACAAAGGGAAAACAGGTGAGAGGCTGGGAGGATGGAACCAGCACAGGGCAGCGAGGTCAAAACCGCTGCTCACTCAGCTTGGAGTTTGTTCCAGTCACTGGGTTCACAAGCCCTGTATGCCAGCTCATAAAGCCTGCAGGGGAGCAGGCGGTGGGTCAGCAGGTGAACATGGGTGCGCATGTGCATACACACACACACACACACATACACACACAGGCATGCATTGAGCACTGCCCAGGGACGCTGTGAAGGGTGGACTGCCGAGCCACCTGACAGGGAGCCAGGCACGCTGGGCTTTCTCTGGTGCCTACCGGGGGCACCTGGGGGGCAGTTTGTGCTTGGAAAGCCTCCAAGGTTCTTTTCAGCTCAAACATCCTGTGATTCCAAACAAAGAGGAGTCACCTGAGTTTCTTCAGCTTTCATAGGTCAGGAGGTCTACATTGTGCAGAATGGTCCCATGCTTTCAGCCAAAATATGACCTTCATCCCCAGCCCCCTTTCCTGTCCTTGTTGCTAACTGTGGCTCTATCCCTTTGCCCTCATTTCCTGCACCCTCCAGTCTGTGCTGATGTACGTGCGCACACCATGGGGAACGCTGTGCAGGACCTCCAGCTTCTCCCTGCTTGCTTGAAGGCATTTGGTCAAGGCCCAGAAGAACACGATTGGAGCACTGAGCTGATGGTAGAAATGGGGCCTGGGAGGAAGGGCAGAGGCTGTGGTAAATGGCACCTTGCTGCTGGTCCCACCTCCTCGGATAGGCACATACACGGTATTCGACATGTGTTTATGCATGGATTTATGTCTGATAGACCAATGTGTCATAGCAGGTTTTTGGAGCAGCTATGCTGTGTGTGTGTGCATATGAGTCTGTGTTACTAGTCTGTAGATTTTCAAATTCATAGGCATTGGTTCTCCTGGACCCTGACCCCTTTGCAGAATCTGCCTGAAGAGCATAGATGTGGGATGTAGGGGAGCATCCTTCTTGACCCATGCCCAATGTCCCTCCACTGTCAGCCATTCTCCCATCTCCTCCCAACCCCCCTCCCCAAATGGAAGACTTTTTGAGTCAGCCTTGAGAGGTCTTCTTGGGCTGGCAGCCCCTCCTTCACCTCCTCAGAGCATCTTGTCTCCTATACCCCCCATCTGGAAGGTGGAAGCTTTAGAGGGAGCCTCTCCAAGCTCTTCCCCAGCCTCAAGCTCCTTCTTCCCTAGACCCTGAGGTCTCTCCTTCCCAAACCTGGCCCCCTCTGCTCAGCCACCTGCCCCACCCCCTTTCGCCCCATCTTACCTGGAACCTAGAGGTTCCTCTCCAGCAGGTGCTACAGCTAATCACGAAAGAGGCTGAAGGGTGTGAAACTTCCAAAGACCTTTACAAATGTGTCCAATGTGCCGTGAGGCTGGTTTCTGGAAGAGGTGAAAGAGAGCAAGATGTGTAACCAGGATGGCTGCATTCCAACCCCCTTTGGACTAGAAATTACTATGGGACCCTGGCCAAGTCACTTACCTTTGAGTTTCCTAATCTGCAAAAATAAGGACTCTTCAGTTCTCAAGTTTTCCTGTTCCCTTCCACACTCCACTCCCCCCAGACAGCCCTCCTCAGCTTCTAGGTGCAGATAGGATGGAGCTCAGAGCAACCTCCTACCCTTCAGGTGGAATGTGTCTGTCCTTGTCTCTGCATCGCTGAGGCAGATGCTCTGCCAAGCAGAGGAGAGTGAGAGAAGGTTGGCAGGCAGGACTTGGGGCCACATAGCTTCTGATCACCCTCTAGCCTTATAAATGGCAGGATCCCGTGACCTCCAAAGTTCTAAGTGGGGAGCGGTGAAAGCTCTCCGACCAGGACAATTCCTAAAGGGCTGACAGCCAGAGATGAAGGAGCAGTCATCCGCCAAGACAGGAGGGGGCTGGGTCTCCACTCCACTCTGCTGCACTGTGGGCAGTGTTCCTCAAGCTGGGTTCAGGGTGTGTGCAGAGGGAGCTGTGGGTCCTCTAGGACTAGAGTAAAGAGCACTGGTTTGGGGCTCAGAAGATAGGGTCTAGCCATTATCCCAAATTGGTCCACAGTGAATATCATTCTCAATGGGAAAAAGCTCACAACCTTCCCTTTGAGATCAGAAACAGGACAAGGATACCCACTCTCACCACTGTTGTTCAATGTAGTACTAGAAGTCCTAGCAACAGCAATCAGACAACAAAGAGAAATAAAGGATATTTAAATTGTCAAAGAAGAAGTCAAACTCTCTCTTCGCAGATGACATGATACTTTATATGGAAAACCCAAAAGACTCCACCCCCAAACTACTAGAACTCATACAGCAATTCAGTAACGTGGCAGGATACAAAGTCAATGTACAGAAATCAGTGGCTTTCTTATACACTAACAATGAAAATACAGAAAGGGCAATTAGAGAATCGATTCCATTTACTATAGCACCAAGAACCACAAGATACCTGGGAATAAACCTAACCAAAGAGGTAAAGGATCTGTACTCGAGGAACTACAGAACACTCATGAAAGAAATTGAAGAAGACACAAAAAGATGGAAGACCATTCCATGCTCTTGGATCGGAAGAATAAACATTGTTAAAATGTCTATACTGCCTAGAGCAATCTATACTTTCAATGCCATCCCAATCAAAATTCCACTGGCATTTTTCAAAGAGCTGGAGCAAATAATCCTAAAATTTGTATGGAACCAGAAGAGACCCCGAATTGCTAAGGAAATGTTGAAAAAGAAAAACAAAACTGGCGGCATCACGTTGCCTGATTTCAAGCTTTACTACAAAGCTGTGATCACCAAGACAGCATGGTACTGGCATCAAAACAGACACATAGACCAATGGAACAGAGTAGAGAGCCCAGGTATCACCTGCAACTCTATGGTCAAATAATCTTCGACAAAGCAGGAAAAAATATCCAGTGGGAAAAAGACAGTCTCTTCAATAAATGGTGCTGGGAAAATTGGGCAATTATATACAGAAGAATGAAACTTGACCACTCTCCTACACCACACACAAAGATAAACTCAAAATAGACAAAAGACCTCAACGTGAGGCAGGAATCTATCAGAATCCTGGAGGAGAACATAGGCAGTAACCTCTTCAACATCGGCCACAGCAACTTCTTTCAAGACAGGTCTCCAAAGGAAACAAAAGCGATAAATGAACTTTTGGGACTTCATCAAGATCAAAAGCTTCTGCACAGCCAAGGAAACAGTCAACAAAACAAAGAGGAAACCCACAGAATGGGAGAAGATATTCGCAAATGACAGTACAGACAAAGGGCTGATATCCAAGATCTATAAAGAATTCCTCAAACTTAACACTCAAAAAACAGATAATCACGTCAAAAAAAAAAAAAAATGGGTGGATCATTGTTATTTAAAACCCAAACCAAAAGCCTGTGCTCAAGCTGGAAGCCATAGCCTTCCCCACAGCAGCCCTCGGTGGCTGCCCTTTATCAGTGATCTGCCCCCAGATTTGTCCCCACCTGCACTTCTTATTCTTCCTCTGTCCCCACCCCAACAAACTCAGTGAAAGGGCAACAGGCCATGATAAGAACTCTTTCAAATTCTATTTATTTAGCTCAAGCACTCACGCAGACACCCCAGCGCCTTCGTCATAAAAAACAAGCAAAATGCCGGCTTGTTCTTAGGGCAATTGTTCAGTGTATACATACAGGCACATGCACACCGGGAGGGGAAGGTGGGAGCAAGCAGTCTGCTTTCTCCCGAGAGCCCCAGGGTGGGGGGGCGGACTGAAGGAGCAGCCGGGAAGGAGCAGAACAGGGAGACAGAAATGGGCTGGGGTTCAGGCGCAGGACACAGGGAGGCAGACCTGGGCATGAGCTGGGGCCCCTCGTCCCAACCCTGGGCTTGGACGGACCGCAGCGAGGAGAAGGGGAGGCCTCCCCACGCGGCAAGGCAGGTTCTGGGGCAGATACCTGAGCAGGGTGTGGTGGGAGGCTGAGAACTACATGGAAATTCAGGGGCTAGGGGCGGGCAGCAGGTACAAGGAAGGGAGTGAAGCCAAACAGAGCATTCTCCAGAAGGCTGTTGGGCAATTCTGGACCTACCTAGCTAGGCACCAAGGACCTGAGGTCATTGGTCAGGCACTACAACAAGAGACGCTAGGAAATTAGGAAATACAAAGATCTTCACTGTGGTGCCCCTCCCCCACCACCTGTGCCCACAAGACATGGGCTTCCCCCCTGACATGGTGCCTGCAGTGTGTGGGACCCTGTGCCCGCGGCAGTGTGGCTGGTACTGGTATGTGCATGGGAGCCCTTGGTGGACACTCCTGAGAGGCGTCTGCTTGCTCACAGGCCCTGGGAAATCAGCACCGCCATTCACATGCTGTGCCCTGGGGACGGTCCACAGGCCTCCGGGTCCCCTCCCTCATCCCTCCCCTTTCTCCTGGCCTTGCTGAGGTTCCCAACTCCAAGAGCTGACTTTGATGTGTCCCCAGTCTACAGGGAAGTCCAGGACCCATGACGCAGTCAGGGCTGGGCCTAAAATCCTGACACACAGACCAGAGTACAGGAGACATCAGAGCCCGGGGCTGCTTGTCGGAGTCTATGGAAAATGTTGCGTGTGATTCAAGGTTGTCGAGGGGAGCTGATGAATGTATTAAAATGCTTACCGGGGGCACCTGGGTGGCTCAGTCGTTAAGCGTCTGCCTTCGGCTCAGGTCATGGTCCCAGGGTCCTGGGATCGAGCCCTGCATCGGGCTCTCTGCTCTGCGGGAAGCCTGCTTCTCCCTCTTCCACTCCCCCTGCTTGTGTTCCCTCTCTCACTGTGTCTCTCTCTGTCAAATAAATAAAATCTTTAAAAAAATAAAATAAAATGCTTACTGACATAGGTTTGCAAGTGCCATGAGCTGGCTTCACACCTGGGTGCCTCTTTGTTCTACCCTTGGAGTCAGCCCTCAATGCAGGCCGGGTGTAGCGTGTGGCTCCCCTTTCACCTGGGTTGGATTTGCCTATCTGTCCACACAGGTGAGCAAGGAAGCCATGGTGGGGTCAGGTCTTTCCAGGGGCCCAGAAGCCCGGATTATTGTTCCTCTCTGCGCTGGTGAAATCGTGACCTCAGTCCCACAATCTCTCCAAGAATCAGCTTCCTTATCTGTAAAATGAGGATAGAAATCGTGCCCTATTTACTCTACAGCATTGCTCTCCCGTTAGAGAAGATAATGGGCGCAGAAGACTCTATGTGTCCCACAGTGTCGCATGAATGCAAGTCATTTGCTTTAACATCTTTGCTTCGGTGGGAGTATTTGAAATTGAAACATCCAGGAAGTAACTCTCCAGTAGAAACTTTAGACTCTCTTGTTTTAGGGGCCCTGAATCTTGTAGGGGAAGGAGCACGGGCCTTGAGACCAAATACATTTGGGTTCAAAGTCAGACTCTGCTAATTACTGGTTGAGCTTGGGCAAATTAGGCCACCCCTCCGAGCTTCCGTCTTCTATCCACAAAATGAGCACAATCATACTCTTGTGACCTTAGGCAAGGAGCTGCCCCTCTCTGGGCCCTAGCAGCCTGTCTGTAAGAGGCTGACAGCAGCTGGCGGACAGGCTCCTTGTGAGGAGGTAAGCCTGCATGAGGCTCCTGGCCCACAGCAAATGCACAGTAAGAGCCTCTGTTCCTGTCCCCCATCCCTCTCTTCTGTTGCTGTTTTTGTGTCCTGAGCCCTTTCAGTAACCAGCTTACCCTCCGTGGGCAAATCCCACTCCCCCCATGGGACCAGCACAGCCCCAACCTCGGGCTGTTGCCCCCTGCACACTGGGTTTCTGTACGGTCCCTCCCAGAGACCTCACCCCTTGTCCCTCGCAGAGACAGTTCCATGGAACTCCCTTGCTCACCGCTGGACTGAGTAGGGATGAAACAGGGTCTGTGCCATTTCCTTTACACCAGCCCTTGGAACCATGTCAACCCTGCCCCATTTCAGCAAGAGGCTTCACGTCATCTGGCTCAGACTCCAGCTCCCTTGACGCTTAACTCAAAATCACATTGTCTCTTGTCCTCCCTCTGCACCCCTCCTCACTCTGCCAGGGCTGGTCCCGCCTCCTCTGTGCTCTAGCCCCCTTCTTCACACCCTGGGTGAAGGATAGGACTGCGCTAACACTGCCCCCTTACCTGCTTGTCTGCCCCATCAGCAGGGCCTCACAGGAAGAAGTTAAAGCCCATCATGTCTTCTTTCTCCCCATCAGAACACCTGGTGTAGAGTATAGGTTGAATTGTGTTTACGAAGAATGATCTGGGCAGATAAAATTGCAAAGAATTTAGTGGGTACATTTTCTTTCCTAGGCCGCAGAGGCAAAGGTGGGTCAGTGTGCAAGAAGTCCAGTGTCCAGAAAGTGACAGGAGAACAAGGGGAGGTGGCAGAGGACCCTTCGTGTGTGTGTGTGTGTGTGTGTGTGTGTGTGTGTGTCCCGGGAGGAGGGAGTTGTTTGTCAATCCCCAGCCCACACACAGAGAAAACGACTTCCACCCTTGGAGGACCCATTAGCTGGGGAAAGAGGAACAGCTGGGATGAAGGGGAGGGTGTGGTGTGTGAGCCGAAGCACCTGGGGCTACAGCCACTCCCTCCAGCCCACCCTTCTATCCTGAGCAAGACCCCCGACACCCCAGCTGTCCAGGACCCCAGCGGAGGCGGTGACCCCTGACCTAAGACCTAGAGGCTGCTGGGACAGAGACCACGGAGCCTGGGAGATGTCTTCTTGTCCACCAAGTTCACAGGAGGAAGGAAAGAGAAGGTGAAGAGGCAGACACTTCCTCGTGCCTGGGCCAAGGAAGAACAATTTGCCACTGTCCTCTCTGGACCTGGTTTCTGTGGGGTGAGCAGGTGTTGGAGTCTGGGAGTTCTTGGGAGGAGAGACTAGCCCTCGTCCATCGAGGAGAGATGCTCTCTGACCCAGGGTGGAGACAGTCTCTAAGGACTGGGGCAGGGGTCACCTGGAGGGGCCGCAGTCACTGATTTCTCTCTCCCTTACCTTCTTGTCTCTGACTCGGAAGGAGGTGCTCGGTTAGGGCTGAGGAACAGCAGAGGGAGTGAGAGCACCGGAGAAGTGGACTAGAGGAAGGCAGCGATAGTGCCATGACAACTGGTGACATCAGTAAGATCTTAGTGGCCCACGTGCTGTCATGTGTGTGCTGCTCTTATTGCCACAAGCCTGGCAGGGGCACAAGGCAGAAGTCATCAGCTAACACTACGGCAGAGTGGGGGAACCAGGACTGGGTTTTACCGGCACCTGTCATCCCTAAAGGGCTCCACAGCCTGGTCAGGAAGCAGTTAGGGAAGCACGTCCAGCAGCAGGAAGGGAATGGGCCAAAGTACTGCTGGAGGGAGAGTGGCCCTTTGAGAACCATCCCCTGGCATGCTGGCATGTGCGCATGCGCAGATCCCCTGTGACAGGAGCCCTGCCCTGCCTGGGGGAGCGCGGACCCACACTTGGTCCCTCCAGCTGCAGCCTGGCCTTGCACAAGCCTCGCTCCCTCGGGCCCCGTGGCCATAACTGCCGCCTCCTCAGTGCCAGGGTTAACAAAGAAGTGGCACAAACAAAGGCAGGTGTGCCCAGTCCTGCCCCAGGTGGCTCCTGCTTGGCTGCACCCCCCCCGCCCCAGCCGATACAGGGGGTCAGGTTACCCAGCTTCTCCTGTTGGTGTGACACCCGTCAAGGTGTTTCTTTCCTTGCACATTTTTCATTTTTCCTTCACTAGCCTTTAAGAATGGGTTTGGCCAGGAGAAGTAAATGACTATTGACACCCCGTCAAGGCACTTTCTCAGCTGTCCATTCAGTGGTCACGGGTGCATAAGGGCCTGGTGGATGCCACTGTTTCCCTTCCTCCAGCTCCATTTCTCTGCCTGTCTCTGCCTTGCCTTGCGCATAAGCTGGGAAGCAAGCGGGGTGGGGGTGGGGGGTGGACCTCCAGAGCCAGCACTTACTTCCCTCATCTCTCCCTTCTGTCCTCCCCCCTTTCTCAGTCTCAGCGCCCCAGACTTTATCTCGCATTTCTCCAGCGCAGTGCTCAGTGCGAGGGAGGGACACTGACCTCTGTCCTTGCTTCCCAAGGCCACAGGCAGGCCATTCCTCAAGGACTACCCTACCATTCTCACCAGAACCCAGAAACGTGCCAGGAAAATACTTCATCAACAGCTAGGAGAGGACAGATTTTTCAAGTCCAGTGATGCCTGTGGGAGCAAAACCTCCTGTGCCTTCCTGCCGCTGGTCTATGAGGCACCCAGGAGCAAGGATTTTCTGCATTCTGTATTTTGAAGTAACCGGGGAGGGTGGAGACAGGAAGGGAGAATGGTATCCTTTGGGGTACCCAAAGAATTCTTGAGGCAGGAACATTGGCATTTCTTTTGCCCCGTTCCCTGTCCCTGCCTATGGAGCCCCATGAATAAGCCTGGCATCTGCCTGGGAGCACAAAACGTCTGCCAACTATTTTAACCCATTAGCACATGGTTCACATGCTGTAACCGCTGTGTGCTGCAGCGACAACATCTGTGCGTGCTGCTTCTCCTTCCTCACCTGGGCTCCGGGGGGTGGGGGGGGCGCAGGTGCAGAAAATTGTATATTGCCCTGAGTGCTTCTTTCAGAGAGTACCGCATACCAGAGTTTCAGGAAGATCTGTTTCAGAGCTTTGCTGTTGTGGTTCTTCCCTCCTTTCCCTCTTCCTTATGATATTCCACACATCCTCCTCTTCCTCAGCCGCCTCCTCCTTCCCTCTCTCTTCTCTCTCTCTCTCTCTCTCACACACACACACACACACAGAAGTATATTTAACCTGAAAAAAATTCCCAATAATCACTAACATTTGCATTGGTTTTCATCCTTTCCAAAGTCTTTCTACCCATACTGTGTGCTTATCTTTGATGACTACTACTGCATTCAAAGGCAGGTATTTCTTTCTTTCTTTTTTTTTTTTTTTGTACCACCTTTGACAGGTGGAAAAAAACTCAAGTATGGCCAGTGAGAGAGCTTAGAATAAAAACCGGTCAATCATTCATAGATCTAGTTAATGAATATTTATTGCATACTACATTGTACCAGGAATTATGCCAGACACTGGGAACACAGTGATGAATAAGATAGGCACCATCTCTGTCTTTGTGGAGTCTACAGTCTACTAAAGGAGACAGACATTGAAACAAGTAAGTACGATAAGGTGTGGGATGTGTAATAAAAAAGAAAATGTAGGTAGCCTGGGAACATAGTGCAGGTGGACTCGGACCTAGCCTATAGGTCAGCACCCCCACACATGCACACAACCACCAATGTGAGACCATGAGACTGAGACAAATAAAATGACGGGAAGTCACCAAGATGGAAGGGAGAATGGGTGCAGGGAGGTAGAAAGTTCCAGAAATTGTGAGGGCCAAGAAGAATAAGAACCCAGCACTACCCAGGAACTAAGAGAAATCCAGATTGGTGAAATAGAGCTTGAAAGAAGAGAGGTGTAGGGAGACTGGAGGGTTGCCTGGGGTCAGCTTGAGTAGGGCTTCTAGAAGACCACACTTGGGGGCAGGACTTGTGTGTTACAAAGACCCTTCTGGCCACAGTGTGGATGATGGATTGAAGACCAAGGCTGCAGGCAAAGAGAGCAGTTAGGAACTTCTGGAATGTAGTGAGTTAGAGGCAGAGACAAATGGAAGATTTTATATTGGTATGGAAGGGTCTTCAAAATGTATAAAGTGAAAAAAGCAAAAACTTATTCTAACAAGTTGTACCATTATAAGCTTTTTAAGAGGGAATATATACATACATATGCTTGGATATATACAGAGTATTTTTGGAAGGATTATTAAACTTTTATTAATGAATGTCCTTGGAGAGAACACCAGAAGGTGGAAATTTTTTTCCCCCTGTATACCTTGTGTGCTTGTTGAATTCTGTGCTATGTCATGTATGATCTAATCAAAATTAATTCTTTTCAAAGCAGATGTTTTAGGGAACAGAATCTACAAGATTCGAGATTTACCGGCTTTGAGAGTTGACAGAAATATGTTTAAGATGGCACCCAGGTTCTGGCTTAGGCAACTTTGCCCATTATTTGGTAGGGAACTCTGGTGGAGGAGCAGGTTTGGTGAGGGAAAAAAGCTGTTCAGTTTGGGACATGTTGAGTTTGAGGTGTTTGTAAAATATCCAGGCTCAGCTGTCTAATAGATAGGCATCCAAGCTGTTCATGCCTGGAGCTTAGGAGACAGATCTTAACCAAGATAGGGAATGGGGAGTCATGAACATGTGCGTGTTAATACAATCTACAGAAGCAGGTGAGACTGCCCAGGTGGTGAGAAAAACATAGGGACTTGTGAACCAAAAATATTTAAGGGATTTGTAGAACAGAAGCAGCCAGCGTGGTAGGAGTGTGTGGTTCTAATGTGCTGAGAGGTGGTGAGTGGTCGACTATAGTCAGAAGGCTACCAAGAGTTCAAGCAAGATTGAGACTGTTCAGTGAGCTTACCCAGAGGTAGATCACAGGAGAGATCTCGGTAGCATGGAGAAGCAAGGTCAAATCATAATGGGTTGAGAGCTCAGTGTGAGGTCAGTAGACAATGGAGCCTTCTCTAAGAACTTTGGCCCTGAATCCGGGAATAGAAAAGATAGGGCAGTGGCTGGAAGGAGGGAGAAGGGTTGAGGGAGGGTGTTTGCCATTTCTTTGAAGATGGTAAAGAATAGAGCCTGGTTATTTGCTGACCCCCAGAGCTAGTGGAGAGGGAGGGGGTGAGATACACAAATGAGAAAATACACAAAATAGGACAGTGATAGACACAGCAGTCTGAAGAGACAGAAAGAAAACTGAATCTGGAACTCAGATGAGAGTTTAGCTTTGCACAAGAGAGGAGGTGCTTCCATTATAAGAAAAATAAGAGGAATCACAACGACTGAGCACTTCTAGAAACCCTGCCACCTGTGGCCTGGTGTATAGGACTCTGTGCCTGCACACTCATGTGATCCCTCACTGTTCCACTTCCACACTCATCTGTGCTTTGTATGAGTATCTTGATGAACCTGCCAGTGGTTTCACAAACCCCACTTAACCTCTTTGCTATTCCAGACCACAGTCCTCCTAAAAGATATTATGGCTTTTGGGTGAAGGTGGTGATAGGGCTTGGGTGAGGTGCAAAGGACTAGAGGCAAGTGGGAGGCTCTCATGAGCCTGGTACTGGGTGCCCTGAACACCATCTCCCAGTTTCCTCCCTGGAGAGGGATGGCCCATCCTGCATTGTTGTTCCCACCCCACAACTCAGCACAGGGGCAGAGGGAGGTGGGGGTGGAGGATGGCTGCTACAGGAAACGTAGCCAGGAGCCTGCTACCTCCATGCACAAGGATGATTAGCTTCTAATGAGCCACCTGAGGGACAGATTGGGTACGGTCCCATAAAAGAAATGATTGAGCTGTTCAAGCACAGAAAGGCATAATTGACCACACTTACTTAAACATACACCTTGCACACAAAGAAGATACAAACACTTTACACTGTGAGCCTCACAAAGCAAGGGTAAGACAATCAAAAGCAACAAAAAACCAACACAATTCAAACATAGATGAAGGACTTGAATAGATAGTTCTCAAAAAATAAATATAGAAAGGGCCAAAAAACTTATGAAAAGATGTTCATTGTCTTTAGTCATTGGGGAAATACAAATCATAACCACAATGAGATACCAGTTCATAGCCATTAGGAAGGCTACAAGAAGAAGAAGGAGGAGGAGGGAGGAGGAGGGAGGAGGAGGGGGGAAAGGAGGAAGAGGAGGAGGGGGAGGAGGGGGAAGGAG